>UESW01004057.1:312517-373102 GCA_900491605.1 Calamus simplicifolius | reverse complement strand
CCACGGCCGTGGCCGTGGAAGATAAAAGGGGAGGGGGGGTTTTCCCCACCCCCGTAACAGACATGTTTTTTTTTTTGTCCTGACCACCGGTGCCGTGGCCGGCTTCTCCGGCCGCGGCTACCCGTGGCCGAAGAAGATAAAGGGGGGGTTTTCCCCACCCCCTGTAAAAGACTTTTTTTTATTTTTTTTTGGCTTGGAAACCATGGCCAGGCCACGGCCGGCCACGGTAGCGGCCGTGGCCGGAGAAGGTCAAGGGAGGGGGGGGGCCTGTAACAGCCTTTTTTTTTTTACTGTGGCCTGGCCACCGTGGCCAGGCCACTGCCGGCCACGACAGCGGCCGTGGCCGGAGAAGAGAAAATGGGGGGGGTTTCCCCACCCTGCCTGTAACAGCCAACAAATTTTTTTTTTTACTATGGCCTGGCCATCGTGGCCGGCTTCTCCAGCCGCGGCCACAGCCGGAGAAGAGAAAATAGGGGGGGGGGGTTTCCCCACCCCCCATTACAATTTTTTTTTTTTTTGACTGTGGCCTCCCCCCTTCCCCAGGCCACCCCCCTGCCACGACAGTGGCCGTGGCCGGAGAAGACAAAATGGGGGGGGGGGTTTTCCCCACCCCCCCTGTTACCAAAATTTTTTTTTTTGACTGTGGCCTGGCCACCGTGGCCAGGCCACTGCCGGCCACGGCAGCGGCCGTGGCCGAAGAAGACAAAATGGGGGGGTTTTCCCCTCCCCCCCCCTGTTACCTTTTTTTTTTGGCAGCTACCAGGCCGAAGAAGACGAAATGGGGGGGTTTCCCCACCCCCCCTGTTACAAGAAAAAAAATTTTACTGTGGCCTGGCCACCGTGGCCAGGCCACTGCCGGCCACGGCAGCGGCCGTGGCCGGAGAAGACGGCCACGGTCTTGGCCATGGCCGGAGGAAAGTTTTTACAAAAAAAAAATTGTGGAAGAGGGTGGGGGGGCTTACCTCGGTCGAGAGGAGACGCCGGTGTTGGAGGAGACCGCCGGGGAGCCGAGCACCGGAGGAGGGGAGCCGGAGCAGCGATCGGTGGGAGCCGGAGAGGCTTTGGGGAGGGCGGCGGCTAGGTCAAGACGGGGAAGAAGAAGAGAAGGCCGGCCCACTTTATATCTAAGTGATTAGCGACGCATTAATTTGCGTCGCTAATCGGTCATATTTTTTTTAAAAATTTATTATGTATTAGCGACGCAACAATGCGTCGCTAATCCATCGTTAATTTGGCCTTATTATATTTTTATGAAAAAAATAGCGACGCAATTAATTGCGTCGCTAACTTGGCGCCAATGTCCGGCGAAAAAATTATTTTTATTTTCTAGAAATTGCATCGCTAAGGCGTCGCAATATTTTTTTAATATTTTAAATGATAATATTTATAATTTATGATAATAATTGTGATGCACAAATTACGTCGCAATATTTTTTTAAACTTTTTCATTACATATATTTATAGAAAAAATATTGTGACGCAACGAATGCATCGCAATATTATATTTATTTTATTTATTATTACTGATAAAAATTATATTTACTAAAAACAATTACGATGCATACATTGCGTCGCAATATTTATTTATTATTTTTGAAAAATGCACTAAGGCATCGTAATATTTTTTTATTTTAAAATGATAATATTTATAATTTATGATAATGATTGTGACGCACAAATTGCATCGCAATTATTTTTTTAATACCTTTTCATTACATATATTTATAAAAAAATATTGCGACACAACTAATGCATTGCAATATTATATTATTTTATTTATTATTACTGATAAAAATTATATTTACTAAAAATAATTACGACACATACATTGCGTCGCAATATTTGTTTATTTTTTCTTCGAAAATGTCGCTACGGCATTGCAATAATTTTTTAATATTTATAAATGATAATATTTATAATTTATGATAATAATTGTGACGCATAAATTGCGTCGCAATATTTTTTTAAAACTTTTTCATTACATATATTTATAGAAAAAATATTGCGACGCAACGAATGCATCGCAATATTATATTTGTTTTATTTATTATTACTGATAAAAATTATATTATTAAAAATAATTGCGATGCATACATTGCATCGCAATATTTGTTTATTATTTTCTTCAAAAATGCATCGCTAAGGCGTTGCAATATTTTTTAATATTTTTAAATGATAATATTTATAATTTATGATAATGATTGCGACGCACAAATTGCATCGCAATATTTTTTTAAACTTTTTCATTACATATATTTATAGAAAAAACATTGCAACGCAACTAATGCGTCACAATATTATATTTTTTTATTTATTAATACTGATAAAAATTATATTTACTAAAAATAATTGTGACGCATACATTGTGTCGCAATATTTGTTTATTTTTTTCTTCAAAAATGCATCGCTACGGCATCGCAATAATTTTTTAATATTTTTTTAAAACTTTTTCATTACTTTTTTTTAATAATTATAAACGATCCAACGGTTGCGATCGATCGAAGCCATGATCGATCCCGGTCAGCGATGATCCGACGGTTGCGATCGATCCAAGCCATGATCGATCCCGGTCGGCGATGATCCGACAGTTGCGATCGATCCAAGCCATAATCGATCCCGGTCGACGTTGACCTCTCTCGGACAGTTGCGATCGATCGGATCGGCGACGATCTGACGGTTACGATCGATCAAAGCCATGATCGATCCCGGTCGGCGACGATCTGACGATTGCGATCGATCCAAGCCATGATCGATCCCGGTCGGCATCGACCTATCTCGGACCGTGGCGATCGATCGGATCGGCGATGATCCGACGGTTGCGATCGATCCAAGCCATGATCGATCTCGGTCGGCGACGATCCGACGGTTGCGATCGATCCAAGCCATTATCGATCCCGGACGGCGACGACCTATCTTGGACCGTGGCGATCGATCGGATTGGTGATGATCCGATGGTTGCGATCGATCCAAGCCATGATCGATCCTGGTCGGCGATGATCCGACGGTTGCAATCGATATAAGCCATGATCGATGCTGATCGGCGACGACCGATCTCGGACCATCGCGATCGATCGGATTGGTGACGATCGAAGGTTGCGATCAATTGAAGCCATGATCGATCCCGATCGGGGACTGCCGATCTCGAACTGTCGCGATCGATCGGATCGGTGAGTAAGCGACGGTTGCGATCGATCGAAGCCATGATCGATCTCGGTCGGTGATGATCCGACGGTTGCGATCGATCCAAGCCATGATCGATCCCGGTCGGCGATGATCCGACGGTTGCGATCGATCCAAGCCATGATCGATCCCGGTCGGCGACGACCTATCTTGGACCGTAGCGATCGATCGGATCGGCGACGATCCGACGGTTGCGATCGATCCAAGCCATGAATGATCCCGGTCGGTGTCGACCTATCTCAGCCGATCCGATCGATCGCGACGGTTGCGATCGATCCAAGCCATGAATGATCTCGGTCGGCATCGACCTATCTCTGACCGTCGCGATCGATCGGATCGACGACGATCCGACGGTTGCGATCGATCCAAGCCATGTTCGATCCTGGTCGGCGACGACATATCTCGGACCGTGGTAATCGATCGGATCGGCAACGATCCGACGGTTGTGATCGATCCAAGCCATGATCGATCCCGATCGGCGAGTATCCGACGGTTGCGATCGATCTAAGCCATGATCGATCCTGGTCGGTGAGTATGCAACGGTTGTGATCGATCCAAGCCATGATCGATCCCGATCGGCGACGATCCGATGGTTGCGATCGATTGAAGCCATGACCGATCCCGGTCGGCGATGATCCAACGGTTGCGATCGATCCAAGCCATGATCGATCCCGATCGGCGACGATCCGACGGTTGCGATCGATCCAAGCCATGATCGATCCCGGTCGGCAATGACCTATCTCGGACCGTGGCGATCGATCGGATCGGCGATGATCCGACGGTTGCAATCGATCCAAGCCATGATCGATCCCGGTCGGCGTTGACCTATCTCGGACCGTCGCGATCGATCGGATCGGCGATGATCCGATAGTTACGATCGATCCAAGCCATGATCGATCCCGGTCAGCGATGATCCGACGGTTGCGATCGATCCAAGCCATGATCGATCCCGATCGGTGATGATCCGATGGTTGCGATCGATCCAAGCCATGATCGATCTCGGTCGGTGACGACCTATCTCGGACCATGGTGATCGATCGGATCGGCGACGATCCGATGGTTGCGATCGATCCAAGCCATGATCGATCCCGATCGGCGAGTATGCGACGGTTGCGATCGATCCAAGCCATGATCGATTCTGGATCGGTGACGATCCGACGGTTGCGATCGATCGAAGCCATGATCGATCCCGGTCGGCGATGATCCGACGGTTGTGATCGATCCAAGCCATGATCGATCCCAGTCGATGACGACCTATCTCGGACCATGGCGATCGATCGGATCGGCGATGATCCAACAGTTGCGATCGATCCAAGCCATGATCAATCCCGATCGGCGAGTATACGACGGTTGCGATCGATCCAAGCCATGATCGATCCTGGTCGGCGATGACCTATCTCGGACCATGGCGATCGATCGGATCGGCAACGATCGACGGTTGCGATCGATCCAAGCCATGATCGATCCCGGTCGGCCTCGACCTATCTCGGACCATCGCGATCGATCGGATCGACGACAATCCGACGGTTGCGATCGATCGAAGCCATGATCGATCCCGGTCGGTGACGATCCGACGGTTGTGATCGATCCAAGCCATGATCAATCCAGGTCGGCGATGATCCGACGGTTGCGATCGATCAAGCCATGATCGATCCTGATCGGCGACGACCAATCTCGGACCGTCACGATCGATCGGATCGGTGACGAATGAGGGTTGCAATCGATCGAAGCCATGATCGATCCCGGTCGGCGACTACTGATCTCGGATTGTCGTGATCGATCGAATCGGTGATGATTCGACGGTTGCGATCGATCGAAGCCATGATCGATCTCGATCGGCGATGATCCGACGGTTGCCATCGATCCAAGCCATGATCGATTCCGATCGGCGACAATCGATCTCGGACCGTCGCAATCGATCCGATCGGCGTCGACCCGATGGTTGCGATCGATCAAAGCCATGATCGATCACGGCCGACGACGACCGATCTCGGACATTATTAATTTTTAATTATATTTTCTAATTTATTGCATCGCTAATGCCTTGCTAATTTGGCATTATAATTTTTTTTTAAAATATTGCGATGCATTAATTTGCGTCGTTAAATAAAAAAAATTTTATTACTTTACTGTTTTATTGCATCGCTATTACGTCACTAATTAACATATTTATTTTTAACAAAACATTGCGATTCATTGGATTGTATCGTAATATTTTTATTTCATAATACTATTTTCTTAAAATAAATTTTATTTAAATTAATTGCGATGCAATTATTGCATCGCTAAATTTAAAAATAATTTTTATATTTTTCTGGTTTATTGCGTCGCTAATGCGTCGCTATTTAAAATAATTAAGTTTTTAAAAAACATTGCGACGCACTGTATTGCATCGCAATATTTTTTTTCATATTAATATTTATAAAAATTAATTTCATTTAAAATAATTGTGACACAATTAGTGCGTCACTAAATTAAAATTAATTTTTATAATTTTTGGTCTATTGCGTCGCTAATGCGTCGCTATTTAAAATTATTTTTTTAAAAAAAAATATTGCGACGCATTGAGTTGCGTCGTAATATTTTTATTTCATAATTATATTTTATAAAAATCAATTTTTTTATTAATATTTGCGATGTAATTTTTGCATCACTATATTAAATATATTTTTTCTCATTTTATGTTTATTGCGTTGCTAATGCGTCGCTATTTAACATAATTAATTTTTTAAAAAACATTGCGACGCACTTAGCTGCGTCGCAATATTTTATTCCTTTAATAATATTTTAAAAAACATATTTTATAAATATTATGATGCATTTTTGCATCGCTAAATTTAAAATTTTTTTTTTATTTTATGGTTTATTGAGTCGCTAATGCGTCGCTATTTGCGTCGCAATATTTTTTTGACGCGGAGGCGTCGCAATTTTAGCGACGCATCTTTGCGTCACTAAAATTGCATCACTTTTTTATTATTTTCTTGTAGTGTTTACACCTGTAGCTATATTAGAAGCAATTAGATTACTACTTCATATAAACATAAACTTATTTCAAATGGATGTTAAAAGTGCATTTTTAAATAATTTTATAAATGAGAAAGTATTTGTGGAACAACCACCTTGTTTTGAAGATAATGAATTTTAAATCATTTTTTAAATTACACAAAGCATTATATGGTTTAAAACAAGCACCTAGAGCTTGGTATGATAGGTTAAGCAAATTTCTGATTGAAAATGATTTTACAAGAGGAAATGTAGATAAAACCTTATTTTTGAAAAGAAAAGACAAAGACTTATTAGTAGTACAAATATATGTAGATGATATTGTATTCAGTGCTACTAACAATCTTTTGTGTCAAGAATTTGCTAAGTTAATGCAGGGTGAATTCAAATGAGCATGATGGGAGAACTCAATTTCTTCCTAGGACTACAAATCAAGTAAAGTAAAGAGGAGATTTTCATCAACCAAACAAAGTACACAAAGGAACTTCTCAAAAAGTTTGGAATGGAATCAATCAAACCCCTTGGAACACCTATGAGTTCTTCATGCAAATTAGACAAAGATGAAGATGGTAAGAAGGTAGATCAAAAATACTATAGAGGTATATCGGATCTCTACTTTACTTAAAGCAAGTAGACCAGATATCATTTTGTTGTTTGTCTATGTGCTAGATTTCAATCAGAACCTAAAGAATCTCACTTAATTGCTATGAAAAGAATTTTAAGATATCTAAATGGAACTAAGAATGTAGGATTATGGTATTCTAGAGACTCAACACTAAACTTAATTGCATATTCTGACTCTGACTATGCTGGATGTAAACTAGATAGAAAAAGTACAAGTGGTACATATCAATTCTTAGGAAGTAACTTAATCTCTTGGTTTAGCAAAAGAAAAATTCGGTTGCATTATCTATTGCTAAAGCAGAATATGTTGCAGCTGAAAGTTGCTGTGCTCAAATCCTTTGGATTAAGCGACAACTTGAAGATTATGGCATAACACTTGATAAAACTCCTATTAGATGTGATAATACAAGTGCAATCAATTTAACTAAGAATCCAATCCAACATTCAAGAACTAAATACATTGAAATTAGATATCATTTTATAAGAAAATGTAGCTAACAATGAAATTTGTCTTGATTATATTAGTACTGAAGAATAATTAGCTGACATATTTACAAAACCTTTGAGTGAAGAGAGATTTTGTTATCTTAGAGGTGAATTAGGGATTTGTGATCCTTTGGAATGACTTTGAAACCCTTAAGGAATGACTATCTAGATTTCTATCAATTTCTTGATATTCCTTTTATATTTTTAAGGACAATTTATCTAGTCATTTGAGCAATTTGATTCTCCATATTTCAAAGATTTTTATAAAAATTTATTGATTTTATCTTGACAAGTTTCGGCTGTTTGAAACTCATTTATTTTTCTCTGAAACTGTCAGTGGAGTCGACACCTCAATTTGAAGAGTCGACACATCTTCTGTATCGCTCTCGGTCTCTGACCTTGGAGCCGACACCCGCTTAAGTGGATCCGACTCCAGTTCGGGCACTAACTATGTTAGCGACTTGGAGTCGACACCCGACTTTGCGGGAGTCGACATCTGGTGGTTCCAAATTGACTTTATTAGGACAGAGTCAACACCTTCGCAATTTTTATCTTCTCCAAACCCTTTCCAAATCCTCTCCAAACCCTCTCCAATCTTTCCAAAGCCAAATACTTCCCAAATCAATCATTCCTAAGATTTTTATGGAACCTAAGCGTAGGGGATCGGTCTTTGATGCTCCTGTTGCTACAAGAAAGCATACGGCGAGGCGTCCCATCCGTGAGCCCACTCCTAGTGATGATTCTTCATCAACTCTATTAAATAATCCTAGCCCCTCATCTCCACAGGTAGATACCCTAGCTGGGCAAGTTATTACCATGGGTAGAAAGTTGATTTTGATTTCTTTGAAACCGAGGGTTTTGACATTGGTAGACAGATTAAAGAACTCGGTTGGGATAAAGTTTGCTCTTTGGATGTTCCTACTTATTCAGTTCTTGTCAAAGAATTTTACTGAATTTATCTAGAGGAGACGGTGGGATTGTCAGTTCAGTAAGAGGAAAGAGAATTCATCTTACTTTTCAAATTTTAGGAAATATGTTAAGTATTCCTGTCACTGGTTTTGTTGCAAACATTCACTGTGAGAGATCGGCTGCTTTATCAAGAATGTTAGGAAGAGAAATAACTGAATTTAAGAGGTTAGGGCAAACCAATTACACTTGAGCTTAGGTTGTTACATAATATCTGCAGTAGGATTCTATTTCCCAAGACTGGCTATTTTAAGTATGTCTCAGAGCGAGACATTATTGTCATGGACAGTATCTTGACAGGTCAGCCTATAAATCTTGCTGGGATGATGATATGGTATATGGCTGAGGCCGGGGGCAAGAAGAGATCTTCACTGCCTTATGGAATGATCCTAACCTTGGTTTTTAGGAGTCAAGGAGTAGTTATTTCTGAAAATGAGCCTTCAAAGAACCTAAGGCACACTGACTACTACAGCTTAGCCACTGTGCACAGGATGGGTTTTGTGAAAGTAGATGATAAATGGAGAGAAAGGTCATACTGGCGATAGGGTTGCTGAGACTAATGTGCCTGGCCCTTCTGAGGCAGACCATATGTGAGACAGCTCACCAGAGCCCAGTCAGGATGTACCTCCAGCTCCACCTGTTCCTTCTGCTTTTGTTCCATCATCTGTTGGTTTTTCAGATATTCAGTTAGAATAGCTTAGAAGTATTTTTGCCACTCACAAGGAAGAGATGAAATCTGAGTTAGATAGCCAGTTCATGAACTTGAGAGAGACACTCTATTCTTTGGATGAAAGAGTTAGAATAATTGAGTCTACTCTTGGAGCCTCCGCTGAATCCTTAAAGAATGATCTCAAGAACATATTCAAAGAACTTAAAGATATTGGTGGAGACTCAGAGACTTATTCCAAATGTAATGCTGAGCTTCAGGATAAAATTGCATCTGCATGTACATTTGTTGATGAAAGACTGAAGGCTTTTGTCAAGACTCAAGTGAAGGAATGGCAAGAATAGTAGAAGAATTGCAAAGACGTATTAGAACTAACTTTTGATTATTTTGTAATGAAATTTCTTTGATATTATTGAAAGATGATGTTTAGTCTAGTTTGATATTGATGTAATGAAGTTTCATTTTGTAAAATAATGTAATGCTTGACTTCTTGATGTAATGAACTTATTTGATACTTAATGAATGTCTTTTGATCTTTGAAGTAATTATCAATTTTGTCACTTCACTTGAAACTTCTTGACCTTTTTGTTGATTATAAAAAAGGGGAGAAGTAATCAAGTATTTAATAATCGTATATGCATTGAATGTAAAAAAAAAAGGGAGAAGTATTTAGCTTTTGTATATGCATTAAATCAAATAAGCTTAATTAATTGCACATAAGAGAAGTAATTGAAATTCCAATTCTTCCTGAAACAGAGTAAAACAGGCTGAGCGGAAACTAAACTCCAGCAGCCATTGGCGGTTCACCGGTGACATCAAAGATGAACGGAGAGGAAGAGGAACAAGAGAAGAAAGAGAAAAGATATCACCGGCCTGATTTGGTTGCGGACGGAGGGAGAAGACGACTACCCCTACAGCGTTTCTCCGGCACTTCCAACGCCCGGCCGCTGTTGGTTCTTGGTTCGGAAGAGGGGCCTAGGGAGTAGGGTCGATTAAATAGAGGAAGACATAGGCTTTGATTAAGCCTCTTCCATGCCATCGCTGAGTCCGGAAGGAAAGGCTGACAGAGAAAGCACTGATCGCCTTCAACGCGTCCTACCGTGGACTTGAGTTATCGAAGCCGGTCAAAAGTGGACCAAGCTAAGCCAATGGTCAAATGTGGACCGAGCTACGCTAATGGAATCACACTTGTGGTAAACTAAAGCCACTTTCCAAAAGTATTACTAAAGAAGTTATTATTTATATAAATAATTAAAATCTTGACGGCATAATCGCTATGAAGTTAAATATATATTATATTAAAAATATTTTAAATTTATGCAAAAATTCCTTCATAGAAATTGCTAAAAATTTAATCTAAAGAAATTAAACTCAAAAAGAAGTTAAGAATCGAGCCTAAACCGAGGTGTGTTAGACACTATCCTAAGGATCAGTTTTCGTTTCTTCGTGCAAGTGTTGGCGATCCGTCCACAAAGTACAACGATCCGGCTCAATCTGAACCTCCTATCACGAGCACGATCGCATAGAGGTATAACCCAACGATTCCTTTATATGCCCAATAAAAATATAAAAAATAATAATAAAGAAAAAATGAATCATCTTTTTGAGCAGTTTTCTGATTGATCTTCGCAGCAGCA
The DNA here is from genome assembly GCA_900491605.1 of Calamus simplicifolius. Lineage (NCBI taxonomy): Eukaryota > Viridiplantae > Streptophyta > Magnoliopsida > Arecales > Arecaceae > Calamus > Calamus simplicifolius. The sequence goes on along the minus strand of UESW01004057.1, from coordinate 362,539 downwards.
GAATCTCAAAATCAGAGGTGCCAACAGTACAAAGATCATGCCTCCAAAGGTCCAAGCAATCCCTTGAATGCCCACAATGGAGTACTTGCTAGGGGACCTCACCACACCCATGACGGTAAGGATGGTGATGTAGAGGAAAAGGAAGGTGGCCATAAACTCAGCTATTCAAAAAAAAAAAAAAAAGAATGACCATAACCAAAGCTCCCCTACATATATATTAAAAAAAATTTGGTCGTTCGCCGCTAACGCTCGCTCGTCAAGCGAGCGTTAGCTCGCCTCGCGATCGTTTGCTGAACGCTCGCCTGGTGAACGTAACGCCAGCAACCCACGCGAGCTTTTTTCTCATGTGGGTCCCCTTTTTATTTTTATTTAAACTTTTTTCAATAATCCCCCAAAGTTTAATATATATATATATATATATATATATTTTAGGGCATCTTCTACTGTGCAATAGGTGAGGTGTCCTGTAAACTTGAACCCCACTTAGTGTTGATTGTATACATCTAAAGGAACTATAGTGGATTAAATCTTGAACTAGGTCTTTGACTCAAACTTCTACTAATTACATACACAGTATGGATCAATTGGGTTTAAGCGGTCAGCACATATTAAAGGCCTTACGCTTAGTACCTTAATTTTTCATGAGAATTTATTAAGGTTAGCCCAAACCTATAGTCATGGCCTAATATGACAATTCTCATATAAGTGAATCCTCCAAGGGTATTTGTGGCTAATACCCTGAAGATAACCTACTTTGGATCCATTAAGAGTATAACTCAACCTTACACATATTTACTTTGTCACTTTATAAGAGCACTCATCATAGGGATGGGACGAAAAAAAAAATTTTAAAAAAATTATGCTCTAGCATGATTACTCAATCAGCTTCATTTCTACCATATTGAACCTCCTTCATGGGATTTTCAATCATAGAGATTGGGTATCCACTGCCGATGACCAATTAATAAGCTTAAGCCACATCCCCCTCGATGAATCTAGGACTCCACTCCTAGATAATTCCTTGGTTAATTGATTTGTCAAATTCTTCTCAGACTTGACAAATACCATAATATGCAGCACCATATCATTGCCTTACTAGCATGTGCACCAAAGCATTCCATAAATTGGCATGTCTAAGCCCGGCATGCCATGATACATAATATACCATAGCCAGGTTAGCATGAGATTCTTATCCTTAAATAAAAGAATTAAATATAGATTCATTTTGAACAGTAATGTGCTTGCTTCTGAAATGGACCATCATAGCCATAAAGAACAAGTCTTATTCAAACTATTAAGGAATGCAGATAAATAATTATCATCGATATAATATTCAAAAGCATCATCATATGGAAAAAAAAATAAGCTTTTCTGCCATGCATTTATGAGGTTCGGATCATGCAATAATGCCTTGTTCCAACTACATGGGTTTGGCAATTGCATCATCAAATATTGAGTAAATCAAAATTTATGTTACATGATAAAACATAACCAGATGGAGAATCAAGTTAATTTTCAACACAGATGATGATCCATATCTAATCACCATGTCAAGATCATATATGGAAAGTAATACTAGCATTCTTACATATAAATTGACAAAGTATATAATTACCAATAAATCTTATTTATAAGAAAAGTTGGATTAGGAAACTTAGTTTCGGGTTGAAGAAATAATTACTTGACTACCCAAAAAAGAAGATAAACAATAAGTTGAATATTCCAAAAGTCATGTGATTATTTAGTAAATTAGAAAAACTTTAATTAAATCTCATGACAATAGATTTTAAGATACTCAAAATAGAGCATTTATATGATATGGAATGAGAAGAGTTTGGTTGGGAAAATACAAAGAACTAGACTTGAAAGTCTCAAGTTTGATGAGATAACAAATGAGCACTTTGAGGTAGGCATAAACATATGCAGCTCATACATGTCCATGTCATAACATACCATAGATGTTTCTACATACAAAATTATAGAGAAACCATCATTACATGTCCCAAAAACTAGATGAAAGAATATAAAATAAGTAATGTCACAATTGAAAGCTCCTTGATTGGGGAAATAAAATTTGATATATTTATTCTGGACCTAGAATCACTTGACTAAGTTTGAGTGTTTGGTCCAAAGTTTAGTCTAATATACATCACAATGGAAAAATAATTAGTTATGATGCGGTTTTCTTCACATATTGACAAATATCTTACAAAACATTAACTAAATTTTTGGAGATAATATGTAAAAACACCAAAGAACATGAACCTTCCTGAAATGCTACACTAGTTTTGAGCAAGTCTGGAATGCCAACACTTCTGGATCACTAAATATGGCAAGACATTCTTTAAACGTCAAAAAATGGAATCTCTCTTTTTAATTTTCCTATGCTCTACACATACAAGATGCTTCTCTTATAAGGGCCTCAAGTTGAAATGGTAGCTCATGGATGTATGATCCAAATCAGAACTCAGTTCATCTTATCTAGTATAATTTAATAACTCATCAGTAAAAATGTTACAAACATTATTGCTGAAAATGAATCTACCCGCACTATTTTTAGCATCCAACATGCTATACACATAACCTTGTCAACCTTATAGCAAGCATGTAAAAAAAAAATTTCCCATATTCACTTAGGGAATTTGTAAAACAGCAGGACATAAGCAACAATTAGCTTTGCAAACTCAACTTAGACAAGCTGGTGAAGCAATTTTCAGCTTATACATACTGATCTTTGTGCATCCAGCTTATCCTTGAGCTTGCCACATGCATCCCTGCTATGTAAGCAAGCACATAGCTCGTGCAGGCATGCTTTGGTGGCATGCCCTGTGCTTTGCTTGACAGGACAATATGAGCATATGCTCCAAACACATGCGCTTCCAAAGAACCTTTGAATACCTATTATAACTACTTTTATCAATCCTTCTTCCTTCTCATTTTCATACTAATTAAGGAAACAGCCAATCTAAACAAACCCTCAGTTATCAGTCTTGATTACGATATTCATCTGGCCAATTTCAGTATGATTGATCTCGAGATCCTCAACTTCAAAAGCTTTTCCCATGCAATTCGAACCGCAATATTTCTGAACATCATCATATGAAGTACAAGATACAAAATCATACCAATGCATCTTAAAAATTCATAATTAATTAAACAACTTAAATGATACTTACAATGAAAATCTAGCAATTTCTAGAAAACCAAAAAACTGATCCTTAGCTATTGAAAAATATTTTTAATTTATGCAAAAATTCCTTCATAGAAATTGCTAGAAATTTAATCTAAAAAAATTAAACTCAAAAAGAAGTTAAGAATCAAGCCTAAACCGAGGCGTGTTAGACACTACCCTAAGGATCAGTTTTTGTCCCTTCGTACAGGTTGTTGGCAATCTGTCCCCAAGATATAATGATCCAACTTGATCCGAATCTCCTATCGCGAGCACGATCGCATGGAAGTATAACCCAATGATTCCTTCAGATGCCCAATAAAAAGATAAAAAATATTAATAAAGAAAAAATGAATTATCTTTTTGAGCAGTTTCCTGATTGATCTTCGCAGCAGTAGAATCTCAAAATCAGAGGTGCCAGCAGTACAAAGATCATGCCTCCAAAGGTCCAAGCAATCCCCTGTGATGCCCCTCCCAATAGTCCCACATCGAAAAATTGGGAGTTGGGTGGGTGGTTTATAACCAGTTAAGGAAGATGGACAAGGCACCAATTGATCCCTTTTTGGGCTGTGGTGGTCCAAGTTGGTATGGACCTTGTCCGTCTTGCTTTCTTGTAACGAAACGGGCCCATGGGCCCGGGTCGTTACATCCCTGAATGCCCACAATGGAGTACTTACTAGGGGACCTCACCACACCCATGACGGTGAGGATGGTGATGTAGAGGAAAAGGAAGGTGGCCATAAACTCAGCTATTCCAGTCCTGTAGAATGACCATGACCAAAGTTCCCCTATATATATATATAAAAAAAATTGGACATTGGCCGCTAATGCTCGCGGAACGCTCCTCAAGCGAGCGTTAGCGGAACGCTTGCCTCGCGAGCGTTCGCTTAACGCTCGCCTGGCGAGCGTAATGCCAACAACCCACGCGAGCGTTTTGCTCATGTGGATCCCCTTTTTTATTTTTATTTAAACTTTTTTCAACATATTAGTATAAGCTTTTATGTATATATGAGTGATATAATCATAACGAATTGTTTCTGCCCTTAGTTCCAAACTTTCTTCGACAGAAAACTCAAATATCAACTTAGTGATCATATGAAAAATGAAGGAATAAGTTTGAAAGAAAGCTTTTTACAACATTAGAAGTAATGAATTCATGAAGCTTCCTGAAATATGCTTATAGGACTTTATAGAACTGCTTCGATTCTATCACATATGAAACCATAGAAAGAGGTCATAAAATACAATATATGGCAATAATTTTGTCACAGTTATCCTTAATATATATATATACAGAAAGAAGTAGATATGACTATATTTAAATATAGTCAAGGCTACATTCGATCATCTTCCCTATTCTTGAATTCATACAGCTCATGAATTTCAAAGATTAAAAAATAAATTAGCTTTAGAATCCATATAAATTCAAGGATGAAGGAAATGACCATATCCTAAACTTGGCTACATTTATATTTCCACTCTTTGATCTACACAATTTATGGATTTCAAAGATAGAAAAAGTAAAAAAGATGGGATAGCTCCAGAATCCATGTAGATCCAAGGGTAGGAAAGATGATCGGATGCTGGATTATGTTATATTCAAATGTAACCAAAATTAGATTTAGTTGCCTTGCCTACCATTGATCTACATGGTTAATGAATCTTAAAGATAAAAAAAAAAAAAGATAGAGTAGTTTCGGGATTCATATGGATTCAAGAATAAAAAAGGTGATTAGATATAAATGATATAATTTTATAACCAATGATTTGAGTTATTAAATATAATTTTAAATCCCATCAAATTTAGATATAAATGATATAATTTTATAACCAATGATTTGAGTTATTAAAATTTATATATATATTAAAAATCATATAATTTTAAGATATATAACTCATTCATCAAGTGATCAAAATGTTAGATGGTCTGTGTTATATAATAAAATAGATATCTTGGCTTAAAGGTTAGGGGTTTACAAATGGTAAACCAATTCAATTTCTGTATCACTTGATGCATGGTTTAAGAATTTTCAAATCAAATTTTGATGCATAAGGAAAGATGGTAAATTACACAAAATAATTTAAACTATAGAAATAAAACTTTTATTATTTAAATTTAATCTTAATTGGTTTTATCTCAAGTACAATGAAATTAAGCGATCATTATCCTTGCATATGTAAAAGAGAAAGAGGCTGCAACTTTGTTTATAGGTCATTTGAAAAGGTATTTGATTTTGAATTTGTTAAGAAATAGGTTATTTTCTTTGTACTTATCATGGTCTGCAATGAAATTTCTTACGCATGTATTGATGGGATACCATTTGCTGCAAGTCCTTTTTTTTTTTTTCCCCTCCCTCTCTCTATTGTCAATGTTTACCGGTCATACTACTGCACTTTGGTTGGAGAATCAGTTTGCGCAATGACAATTTTATCCTCCGATCAGGCTCTTCTCCCTGTTGATAAATGGCCTGGCCATGAGATCATTTTAATCACTTAAATTGTTGGGGTGGACGGCTAGGAATGCCCTCACCATTTGATTCAGACAGGACTGAGGTCAAGTCAGCCCACCTTTGACGGGCAAAAAAAGCAAAGGTACATGTTTGGAAATTCTTGGCGTGAAACTGCCAAGCAAATTAAACTATCAAGTTATCAACATCCAGATGCAAGTGGAGGGCTGGAATTTGCACCGTCTCGTCAAGTCAACCCATCTTCTGTAGAAGAGCAGGTACATATTGAAAATTCTAGGCGTTAAAACAAGCTAAATAGTCTCCATAATATCAATCCATCAAAAATTAATTTATTTAGAACTTAACCCGATGCAAATAAGGTCCTAATAAACCCAAATCTATGAAGTTAATTTAAATAATACATCTCTGGGCCCATTCATCTAATCCACCTATTTGGTTTTTAGCTATCCCTGCACTTATATTACTGGATTAATCAGAGCTCAATCAAGACATTAAGTTGCCTAGCTAGTGTTTAATTAGACCAATTCAAGCTCAACTAGGTTCAACCCACGGACCCACAACAATTGGTCCATAGCTTCATGCTTGCCGGTTGGTTATTTTAGACTTAGAACCATGGTTTTAAAAATTGGATCGGATCGATCAGTCGATTGAATCGATTCAATTAGAAATCGATCATCAGTCGATTCAATTTTATTATTAAAGAAAACCCATTGAATCAGTCAGGTATCAAAGAACCGATTCAACCCGATTTTTAGATTTTTAGTTTTGATAAATGTAAAAATCAAAAGAATATTCCAATGGTTAAGAAAGAAGACTTGTATACAAATAGTCTTAGGTTCAAACTTCATAACTAGCATATTTTTCGAAGCTGAGTTAAGTTTTGATAAATGAAATTAGGATTAATTTTTTTGAATTTTTATTTTTCACTTGGATTGATATTTATATATTATTAAATTAAAAATTAATTATGATATCATCGGTTCGATCGAACCAGTTTATCCGATCGAACCGATTGACCCATGACCCAAAAATGTCAAACTGGTTTGTTGTTCGGTCCGGATTTCAAAACATTGCTTAGCCTAGAAGAATTTATTCCAAGAAAGAGTCTTTGTACATTGCGTGTGGTAACTAGGCGCGCGTATGCAGTTATGCATGCATCATGAGCATTTTTGTTCTTTTCGCACTGCACGTGCGGTCATACGCGTGTGCGGCCAATCATATCACACGATGCGCACGCGGTGGAGAAAGAGTTTTCCTTTATCCCAAACAATCATCAAAAAGAAAACGGCATGGGCTTGCTTTACCAATTTGGGCCTCCATTGAGATCAATATAGAGTCCAATATAGAGCCCAAGGAAAACAAGTAACTCTACATTGGCTTAGCCTAAAATTGAGTTAGCTTTTCACTGATCCATAGCCCGGTCCTGCCTAAATCCTTTGGCTTAACTCAAATCCACCCACTTAGGCCCGACTAGTCGGGTCTTCATCGAAGAAAAAGCCATCCTGCCGTTCTCTTAGAACGAAGGCACCATGAATGGCCCCCCTAGCTAGCAGATACTTACCACCGACAAACCAACGGCCTCCCCCATTGGTGGCCACGGTAGTCTTATGCCCTCTTTGCCAACCTCAATTCGACCCACCCTTGCCATTCCTGCCGTTAGTCAGCCATGGATATTGGCGGTAAGGGAGGTTTAGAAAAGGAAGATGAATAGTGACAAATGAGCTAGGTTAGAAGTGAGCTAAGGTTTAGAAATGGGTTGGACCAAACTAAATGGGGCTCAAAAATTTTACAACATTACAATATATTTGCACATCAATATCATATACCAACATCATGTTATCATGAACAATATTATAACACATGCATACATAAAGTACGTACACTAAACCTATTCCATATTAGATAATTCTCACACATTATCAGCATAAAACGTATACATTAATCAAACTCATTACCTAGCAGATAATAAGTAAAATATGTCAAAAATTATACAAGAGCATGGAAAGAAATCCTTACATATTTTTACAGTGATCCAAGAAACACTTCCTTGGGATTTTGATTGCTGTCTATGTACAATAAGAATACTAATTTTGAATTGGCATAATAAATTATATTAATTTAAATTTCGGATCCAAATAGAATGTTTCAGTTCTACATTCCTGGGTCTAAGTTGTAAGTCCAGTGTTGAGGGCTCCGGTCAATTGGGTTACAATGGGTGAGGTCCTTGGTACGTTTAGGGAGCAATGTCACAAGGCCAGACTCGAGGTGGGATAACGACAGAGTAGAAGATACAGTGAGCTATTTCATAAATAAATTTTATTTCTATATAAATTTCATGCTGCAAGATCCTAGATATGCTTTAATAGTTTGGATTTTGACGGTTGGATCATGTACTATTGCATTCTATGAAGAAGGGCATGTTTCCTACCATGAAAAGTCTCTTCCTGGAGGAGCAAGGCGAATGTTGGCACTCAGTTCAAGATTGCTAGCCAAATGTAGAGGAATAATTAAAGCTTGGAGGAACGGAGGTTTGATATCTCGCAAACGCTTCGCAGTTTGCAAGACTTTCAATGCAAGATCTTAGTTATGCAAGCTTTAAACAAATCAAAGCTTGAAAGGATTTGGATAATTCACTGCTGGCGCTCCTGGGATTCTTCGATCTTATGCATTGCCTGGGCTCTGGAATGAAGTTCTCAAAACAACAACCCCCCTGTTCTGTCCTGAAAAACTGTTGCTTTGAATATATCTCTGTTTCCTGCGTCGGAATGCAAACTCGAATAATTGATGCGATTTCTCCTTAGATGTTGTTTGAGTCCTTAATGCCGTAGCAGTTCGCATCTCCCCTCTTTAAATTTTTTTTTTTAAAAAAAACTCTCTCCTTTAAAAGAATAATTTTCAAAAAGACAGTATATGTTTATATGGAGAGGGGGTTGTTGAGGTTTAGTAGCTGAACACATAGTTGTTAGATCTGGTCTGGATATTGGCCCGACTAAGGCTCCGATCACTCGGTTATTGATTCAACCATCAGGTCATATTTGAACCATCGATTAAATTATTTTAATATAAAAATATATTTATATTAATAAAAATTAATTTTTAATAAAATAAATACATGAATACTAATTTTACAATCTTTTTTTTTTAGAAATTTTTTTTTTTTGGTATCTTATTTAATCTCTAAAATTTATTTACTTTCAATCCGTATACCAATTTAATCTGATTTAACTTTTTCTCAAAAAAAAAATAAAAAAATTCTATTTGAGTTTCTTTATTTTTATCATTTTCTCTTTATGTCTATGCTTTCCCGTCTTGGTTCCCATGAGTTTCTATATTTCTATTTTTTTTTTTATTCTCCTCTAATCAATGCTCTTCTTTGCATGATGTCCTTTTCTTTTTCTATATCTAATGGAAAAAAGGTTGCCATAAACTCTCCAACAGAGAATTTAAAATGGTAAAGGTTAAAAAATTTAAAACGCATTGATAAACCTATAACTTGGTTCAGTCCGAGTTGATCGATTCACGGATGAATTGATGAGTTAATCGGATTATTTTGAATCTCTTATATATCTATTTTATATTAGAATTAGACCGATTTAACTTTTAAATTTTGGTTCCGATTGATCCAATCCAATTTTAACAACTATGGCTGAACAGTAAAATTTTCTTGTGAGAAAATACTCGAAGCTTTTTAATACCGGCAGACTTCTTGATAAGTGTTCGAACTACGGCTATCCCCTATTTTTTTTCTTTTACTTCCTTCATGGCGTAGAGGAGCGGGGGCTCGCACGAGGGCAACCCACGCGCTAACGCTCTACGTTTTGAATTCATTTTTTTAATTACGAGTGAGTGGTCTGGTTCAGAAGAAACTAGAAGACGCTACTGCATGTTTGTTTGCAGTGTGCTGATAAATTTTGTCATGTAAATCTAAACAATGGATTAGATGGACACGATCATGCATGAGTTGTGGTGGCATTTGATATTTTAAACATAATATTTTTGAGTATGATATGCATGAATGTTGCAACTAAATTATTTAGATTGAATGTATGTATAATTTAATTAGATAAGAGAATTGGATTAGTCTTATTATTATGAATTATTGGTTATAGGCTTATAGCTGAACTGTGATGCTATATTTGGATTGCCAACCATAAGCTGCTCATGATATTATTTATAAACTTTTAGCTATGAGACAAATTATAGAATTATATTTAAATTGCTAGTTACATATCAAATTTTGATATCATGAGATGAGATGAATCATGGCACTTTTAGTCATGGCCGAAGCATGATTATAACGTTGAAAATATAATATAATTATTGAACAGAAATGGCTATATTACTTTTGATAACGTATATCATTACATTGTTGCTACTTAAGTCTGTGTTTGGATGAAGAAAAAAATAGAAAGAAAAAAAAATTAAAAAAAATAAAAGAAAAAATAAAATTTATTTTATTTAGATGGAGAGAAAAGTATAGAGGAAAGAAAATTAGAGGAAAAAATAAAGAAAAAATAAAATTTATCTTGTTTGGATGAAGAGAAAAATAGAAAGGAAAGAAAATTAAAGAAAAAAAAAAAAAAATGATGGGCCCCATCTAAAAGTTTTCTTTCCGAAATTGAAGAGATTTCAGAGAGAAAATTCTAAGGGTACTTTTTTATTTTTTTTATTACTCTTGCATAAAAAAATTGATACATTTTTAATCATTTATAATGAGGGCATTGTTGTCATTATAAAATATCAACTTTTCTTTCCTTTTTATTTTCCTTTCACTCATCCAAACAGAAGAAAAAAAAAATTTTCTCTCCACTTTTCTCTTCTTTCCATTTTTTCTTCCTTTATTTTTTTCTCTCTACTTTTCTCTCCATCCAAACAAAGCATAAAAAATTATATTGATTGATAAAAATATTTAAATATTAATTAATTATAAATTATATTTATAATCTTTATATTTATAATTTTTTAATATATTATATTTGATATTCAATATATTTATAATCATTCTATAAATATATGCATCATGGATCACTATAAAGCTGTTAAGCTTACTCTATATTTCACATATTTTCTGGATAATTGGATCAATCATACCAATTGGTCCTTAACGCTGAGTTAAAGCTATGACTTGAGCACTTTATTAAAATTATATATTTTTAATTGAAAAACAACGTGAGTTAAAATTAATAAAAACGGGCATTGTATATTCAATAGCATCGCAGCCTGATTTATTGGAGGAGGTGCCATTTATCATCTCCAATGCTAAAAAAGATAATATTATAATTCTTTCTTACATTATTTTTTTATTTTTTAAAAAACATTCCATTCATTCGACAAATGTATATCATCAATTTCGGATGCAAATTTGGAAATAAAATTACTTAAAAATCATAAAATACCCAAACAAAGCGTATCTCTTCCGCACCCTTCACATGTAAGCCATGCATGGAACGAGAATACTCGCTATTTGTTTTATATATATTATATATATATATATATATATAGAAATTAACACGTAAATATGCGTTGTTTAATTCATTTTAGGCACAACAAACGAGATGATAAAACCTCCAGTGCCAAGGGAGGGGATGGAGGGAACTTGAGCCGCTTCGACGAGTCGTGGATGGGAAGAGGGACCGGAGAACTTCGCCTTAACGCCGACTAGTAATGGGAATGGCAATGATAAGTCGTCAGAATAGTTGTCTGTCAGTTCCTAAAAGAATATTTATCATCGTTGCATAAAAAAGGTCATGATGTCGGGACCGTCAGCGATAAATTTGTCGCTATTTTTTTTTGGTCTTCCCGTCACCCCGTGTCATGGCGAACCTTCCCCTTAAAAAGGTTCCTCGACTGCGATCGTCGTGATAAAATTTATTGCGTTCCCAGTTGAACGATACCGATATCAACTGAAGACTCTATTTGGAACGGGGGATAAGAAAAAATTTTAAAATATTTTTTTTATTTTTAAAAATTATAATTATAAGATTGTGCTTGAAATAAAGGATAAAAAAAATTTGAATAACTTTATTTTTAAAAGCTATAACTATAGACAGCATTTGGATGTTGGAATAAGGCCTGAATAGGGCCTTATTCTACGTTATTCCTCCAAACGTTGGTTTTAAACGTCGATGGAGCCCACTCAATTGCTTATTCTGATCAGCGCCTCGTATCCCCGTTTCTTATTCCGCCTGGACCCCTGGAATTTGAAATTCCGCCACTGTAGCTATTCCAGAGGCAATCAACGGATGTTAAAAAAATCGGGATTTGGCTTTGGATTGGGGTCGGTCTTCTTCTTATGCTCTTGCGACTAGGGTTTCCCTTCTTCTTCAACGGCCGCCGACTTCCAATCCTTACTCCTCCCTCTGGCCATCTCTCTGCGGATGCTCCCGAATAGGTCTCCCAAGTCTTCTCTCTGCATGGACGAAGAGGATCAACTGGATCTAGCCAAGTTTTCGGTTCGCTCTTCATTCTCTTCCCTGAAACTAGTTATCTGGCTCCTCATCCTCGTCCGATAATCTTTTCCTCCTCCTGAGAAGGTCCTCGAGAAAGCGAGGGATCGGGTACGCTCTCCCTTCTTTTTACCTTATTCCCTGTTTCATCTAGGATTTGAGCGTTGTTGCTCTTGGAGTGAATTGATTACGGTTTGGGGGAATCTGGATTTCATTCCAACCTTATCACTCAAAGAAGCTTGAACCTTCTGAACCCAGATCTCTTCCTACACTTCCAGACATTCAAAAGCTTAAGGGGAAATTACTAAATGCAGTAAATCCAGTAAATCGGTTTGTCTCTGCAAAACCTCAACGCACTGGATGTGCCTTCAGCCTCTAATTTCTTTTAAAAAGCCATTCTATAAGGCTTTAATTATGGACAGATGCTTCAACCTGCATGCCATTTGTATTAGAGAACCATTAGATAGCGATTATTGTTGGATGCTCCCTTGAGGCTTCTTTTAAGTACCTTATTCTTCAATTATTCCTTTTCAAGGCCTCGGGCATTTCCTATATCTGCTTGAGATACATCTGTCGTATCTCTAGACATGAGAGCTTGGACTTTATCTTCTCCTATTATTGATGAATGTTAAACTTTTAATGAGGAATAGTTAATTTTGTACTCTGCGGTTAATTTCTTATTTGTGTGGAGGTAGGACAACCTATTTGAATGATAACTACATAGTGGACTTCGTAGCTGTTAATGTTATTGTATAAAAGCACAGACTTTGCTATCTACATAACCTAACTACCCTTGTAGATTTCTTTTGAGATATATGTGAAGGAACACACATTCATATTCATTTTCATGTCGTAGCTATATACATCCTTCACAGTCTATAAAAGTATTTCAAACTATGTAATGTTCATGAAAAAACCATAACTGTAGAAACATAAATCAATGGCCTATATCAGTTGACCAAGTCTGTAGCTTGGCTGGTTATAAGAACTGGTCTATCACATGCAAACAAATCAATAAGTTAGCCAGTTTCAATTTGAACACTAAATATCCATTTAGGCATATTACAACCGAAGACAATGTTATTTGACAATCGGTTATATGTGCATATTAACTTAATAGGCTGGTAATTTCTCATTTCTTATGTCACACTGTATGACAAGAAGGATTGATACAGTTTGATCATCTCATGACGAGGTAAGCAAAATTATTAATTAATACTCTGTACACAGTGATCACCGATTCCATGTTTTAGCGAGCATATCCTGATTGTATCAATGATTGAAAGAATGAAAATTATGATCATTATTAGCTCCAACTTCATATTAAGCTAATCAAATAAATAAACAATGATGACATTGCTATTTAACTGCCGTGATTTTGAGGTCACTTAAATCATAGACATTCACTGTATTACTCTAATAGATCCAAAGCTCAATAATATTCGATAGCATCACGCGTCACGACTTATCCCAATAGAATCAATGATGTCTTTGTCTAATGATTATTTATTTTTGAGATGGCTGAAATTCATTTGTTTTTTTGATGATTATCTATTTTTATTGTCCTGTATTGATAAAATCCATTAGCTTATACGTCTTGCATTGTTCTCCAGCTGCCATAGTGTCCACATTACTCATGTACTGGAACTTCTTCATTTAGTGCATATAGTTCCGTTCTATATCATTGTGCCGCATGACTCGCTCTTCCATTATGATCCAGTGTAACAAATTATCAACGATTCTCGACCTGTAGATAAAATGCTTCAATCCAACAAAAATGGTGAATCGTCACAGTCCAGAGAATGATCGGGGCAAACTAGGGCACCCAATTGGATCGACTCTCTTGACTCAATTTTTGTGACCCTGATGAGGCAAGAAAACGACGATGAAAACTGTCACAACGGTACTTTCTCACAAGAGACATGGAAGAAAATTACCAAATTGTTCAATGAAAGGACCAATCTATCGTTCACATTTACAAACCTGAAGAATCGTTTGAAGGTTCTGAAGAAGACCTTCAATTTGTATTATAACCTAGCTAACCGTTCAGGCTGGGGATGGGATCCTGCACTTAAACTACCCACATGCGGTGACGAACATATGTGGAGGAGATCATCTCGGTAAGTGGTAGATTTTGATGTTATCAAATCTTAATTCGGTTGCTCTTTCGGTATACTTAAATAATTATTTCATCAATTTGCTAACAGTTAACAAGAACTATGCTCGAATAAAGGGTAAGTCCTTCCCTGTATACGATGATATAGACATTCTATTTTCAAAGAATACTGCCACTGGTAGACGGGGGATACATCTGCTATTCCAGAGGGAGTATCCGATAATGATACCTCGGACGATGAGGTCAAACGGATGAACCTTGAGGACATAGACTTCTGGCCCACATCACGTAAAGGTGCAGGACTCTCTTTCTCATCATCCAGTCATTTCGATCACTTAATTGACGATGTCTCCCCAAACAGCCCGAGCACATGTGCCTCGACCCCACCCACAGATTGTTCCTTAGATCCAGGATTGTCTACTAGTAGTGGAAAGAGGAAAAGGTCATCAACCGTAACTCCTACAGCACGTAAAATTAAGTGCACATATGAAGCTGGTGATGCCTTTCTCGAATTGGTGGAACAAGGTAAAAAGAGGTTGGAAATTGCTAACGAGATCCTTAGGAGAGAGCAGCTTGCTCGTCCTACTGTCTACTCAATTGATGAATGCATGCAGAAGTTAGAGAGTCTCCCAGGGATTACACCGGAATGTATTCTTGCTATGGGGGACAGTTTAAAAATTGAGATTAATAGGTGGTTCCTTATGCATTATGAAGGCTCACTACTTGAAGCGTGGCTTAAAAGACAAATGACAGAGTTCTACCGTTTACCACCTTCAGCAGGAGCACCTTCTAGAAGTTTTGCAGCTGCGCCTACGTTCTTTATGCCTCAAATGCATGGTGTCCATCAGGATGGCCCTTCTATATTTGTGCCTCCCCCTACGCATGCTTCCACTCGAGGTGGACATATTCCATTAAGGCAGCCATTATTCAGGCCAAGCAGTGATAGCAGTATTTCCCAGGGTCCGACCCATTCTTCTGCTGTCAGTGCGCAAGAATCTGTTTGTACCACACCTGCATCTACGACACATGACATCGACTTTTCCTATGATCGTTGGACGTGACATATATTTGCTTGCATCATATTAGTTATAGAATGATATGTTGTGGCTAAGTTGCTTATATATATGTCATTTTGGTGTAGACGTTTATGTTTTCTGTTATTAAGTAGCATCATTTTTTATTGTACTCTGTCGTCAATTTTTGCAATCAACAATTACTTATGCATATGGTTGTATCATTAACTACTACCATTTTCGATTAGATGGACCTATTTCATGATGTCATGGCGTATTTAATAGATGAGGACAACTACTGGCAAGACGTCCTAACTGTGTTGATAAGTAATGGGTTCATTTCTATACCCAATGTTAATGTTATTTCAAAGGTCCCATGCCGCACTCGTCCATTCTCGGGTCACGAAATTATTGCTGATATTTTGAGTGGACATCCAAACAGAGGTTATGATCACTTTAGGATGACAAATACTATGTTCTTCAAGCTGCAAGACTTGCTTGTCTCGTGAGGGTTGGTTAGTAGCACACGTAACGTATCGATACAGGAGCAACTAGCAATTTTCTTTACGGCATAGGGCATGGTGTTAGTAATAGAGTGTTGGCTGAAACCTTCCAGCACTCAGGGAGACAATATCCCAACACTTCAACAACATACTGAAAGCAATTTGTTTGCTTAAGCATGAATTTATCATTCAACCTCAACAAGAGACGGCCGTTCACCCACGGATCCATGGCAACAAACATTTCCATCCTCACTTCATGGTAGGTTTGGACACGACTAAATCGAATGAATTATTTTTCAATCTTCTCATTACCAGGTCCTTGATACATTTGCTTGCATTACAGAATGCTGTTGGAGCAATCGATGGCACACATATACCTGCAACGATCAGGAAAAGCAAACAACCACGATTTCGTAATCGAAAGGGGACCATTTCTCAAAATGTCATGGCTGCAGTCTCCTTTGATCACTCCTTCCTTTTCGTTTGTACTGGTTGGGAGGGATCTGCAGCTGACATGAGAGTCCTACGTTGGTGTGTCGAGTCTGGAGGACTCGTTGTACCTGAAGGTATATGCATATAACAACATACTTGAATGACTTAATTTTAAGCTTTTTTACCTGAGGGAATACGTCAAGGCATTGTTGTCCTGTACAGGAAATTCTATCTTGTTGACTCAGGATATGGCAATACAGATAAGTTCCTTGCCCCATATCGGGGTAATAGGTACCACCTTAGTACCTTCAACAATCCTAGGGCTCGCCGATACAACAATTGTCGAGACTTATACAACCATCGACATGCTCAACTCAGAAATTGCGTTGAGAAGGCCTTTGGAATTCTTAAAAAGCGATTTAAGATTTTAAGAAGTGCCATTCCATTTCCCTTCAAGGTTCAGAAGCGTATTGTTATGGCTTGCTGCGTAATACACAACTTCATTCGACACAGCCAAGGCAACGACAAATACTTCAACATGTCTGCTGAACCGTTACCAGCTGATAATGATGACGATGTCGATCCTTATCTCATTATAGGGGATGACGAATCACGAAGAGGCGATCAACTACGCAATTCCATAGCTGAGAGGCTTTGGGATGCTCATAACACGCGAAGTAAGTTTACGATGCTTCGTTTGTTTACGGTCGCTGCATGCTCATAGTTCAATTTACAGTTACTATGTCGACCATGATTCACTTTAGAATTAGTGCAATTCATTAATTCATTTGAGTTTCACATTGTATCCCCGTAATGCAGGAAATCAGGCTGCTTGCTCCTGAGACTTAGTAATGCCTGCCCAAAGTTATTATGTAGTTTTCGTGGGCCGTAGACGAGGGGTTTACGATTCATGGGCTGAGTGTCAGCGTGAGGTTAGTGGGTTCAAGCATGCCTTGTACAAGAAGTTCAAATGTAGACAAGAGGCAATTGATGCATTTCACAATTACCGTAAACCTTCAGACCATCAATATGTCGGAAAATACAATGAAATGGAATATGTACAAGGAAGAAGGGATGAAGAGATGGCCAGGACTGTGGGTGCACCTGTAAAAACAATTATATTGCTTTTCGTATCCTTTCTTGTAGTCTTCCTCTTGGGTTTCTGTTTGGGAAGGCTACGTTGATGCTTCGAATAATGTAATATCGTATTGACTGCCGATACTGATGTTTCGGCAATGATTTGTGATACTTGGGCAGAGTACTATCTTACAATAGACATGGATGATGCCGATGCGGCACTCACTGGCTATGTGCTACTTTATTTTTATTTTGCTGAGATAATAGGCTAGGCAGACTTTCATGTTTAAAGTAACATTCTCTTATATTGAAGTTCTGATTATTATTATCGTTGAATTGTGAAAACTAACATGGGTTTTTTCATAATGAATCCAGTGCCAGTAAACCTTCCTACGAATATTTGGTTGACCTAATTGATATCGAAGCGTCTTGGCACTGTGAACTTGCGGGACACACAGCACCACTATGTGAAGCCGCTCAAGTCAGAGTGCTCTATCAACGATGAGGACCATGATGATTGGCAGACACATAGCAATTTCCTGAATTGGGCATGCAAAAATGTGACAAAATACATGCTGAAACTGCCTTCCTGAGATACTCTGATATGAATCCCAAACTGGTAACATTATGCCGTTGAATTTTGAACTTGATGATAATTGAGATTGTGAATTCATGACTTGAATTTTACATGCAATTATGGATCCATCAACGATTTTGATTGGCATGGCATTGTTTGAACTTTGATTTTTGTCATATTGATGCCTTTTTATGGCATATTTCCATGTCATGTGTGGCATATAGGTTGTCATGTGATCTTTTCGATTCTAGTCTTGAATTGTCTGGGGGTTTTCATTTCATTTTTCAACTGTGTTTTTGGGTCTTCAGTATGCATCAGAAGTTGGTTTTTTCGTGATGAAACGTAAATCCAATGTTCTGAGTTCTGGACTTGATACAGATCAAATAAGAATTTTGACTAAACTTCATTGCTTTATGGTTGCGTATGTGAAGTGTCGGCTGTGAGGTGCTCTTGACTTGGAGGGCATTTAAAAAATGGTCTGATTGTTTATCGTATCTATTTGTCTGTTCAAGTTATTTTCATGGTATTTCGGAGTTGATGTGTTATTATCTATTTTCTTAGCAATTCTGAACTGGGTTGTTCGGGCATCTTCTTTCAAATATTTGACCGTTGTATCTGGCCGTGAGATATATCTTGTGAGGTGCTCTGTTTGATTTTAGTAATGAATTATCTGGGGTATTTTCAAGCTCCTTTTCATCCGTTGTTTTTGGGTACTTTCTTAGCATAATCGATCTGTCTTTTCCGGTATCTTCATGGCATTTTTCGATCACTGTTTCAGGCCGTGACAGTAAGCTTGTGAGGTTGTTTGGTTGTTTCTGTTATTGAATTGTCTGGGGGATTTTCATGGATTTGTTGAACTGTGACACTGATTGTTCACTTGCACTGTAGTGATGTGTTTTTGGGCACTTTCGTGGCATTCCTGCACGTCTATTTGTGGGTATTTTATTAGGATCTGTGAACTGTATTTTCTGGGCATCGTCTTTACAATTATTGACCTTTGTTTCAGGGCGTGAGATATGTCTTGGAGGTGCTCCGTTCGATTGTAGTATTGAAATTGCTGTGCGTATTTTCATGGCATTTTTCATCTGTGTTCTTTGCTATTTTCTGAGCATTTTCGATCAGGGTTTTCGGGTATGTTCCTGGCATTTTCCGATCAATGTATCAGGCCGTTTCCTTTTGCTTGGGAGGTTGTCAGGTTGTTTATGTTGTCGAATTGTCGGGGGGGGGGGGAATTTCATGGATTTGTTGAACCCTTCCATTGGTATAGCACTTGGTAATATCCTGGAATTTATCACGTCTGTTGGTGGGTATTCTCTTCACAATTGTAAGCTGTGTTTTTTGGCCATCTTCGTTTCAATGTTTGACCTTTCTTTCAGGCCGTCACAGATGTCTTGTGCTGCGCTCCATTTCGTTGTATTAATGAAATGTCTGGGGGTATTATCAGGGCATTATTCATCTTTGATTTCTGTTATTTTGTTAGCATTGTGGATCTGGGTTTTTCGGTTTCCTCTTGGCATTAATTGATTTTTGTTTCACGCCGTGACATTAAGCTTTTGAGGCTGTCAGTTTGTTTCTGTTGTTTATTTGTCAGAATCCATATTCAAGGATTTGTTCAACTGTGGATTTGGTAGTTCCTTTGCCATTTTGGAATTGTGTTTCTGTGTTCAATCGTGGCATTTTCGAACATTAGTTTCAGCTCCTGACCTCAACCTTGTGAGGTGGACTGTTTGTTGCTAGTAATGAATTGTCTAACCGCAGTTCCATGGCAATTTCCAACTGTGTTATTGGATTCATTTCATAGGTTCTGCCAGCTTCTGGACATGCTGATATTGTATTCCTTTTACGAAGCATTTATAGGACGTGCTTTTTCATTTTACCAGTATCAACATGCTGGTATTCAGTTCCTTCTCCTAAGCTTTGCTACCTCTAATTTTACTTACCTGCTGCAGCCTATTTTTGGTCCCTGAACAATGATCAACATGCCTGGATAAAATAGTTTATGTACCGTGCTTATCTTTTAAATTGGGATTAATAGTTTACCTTGAATTGGCCCATGTTGGGAGAGTAGAACTCAGGCTTGCACTTATCCGTAGTAACCCTAGTTGATATTGTAGACTTCATAATATTTTCATGAATTGTAGCAGGTTCACATATGTTGAATTTTCTGCGTTGCAGTGCCATCAATATGGAGTACTAATATTGGCTGGATTTGACAGGTTAATCAATGTCCGTATATATTGGAACTGGGTAATGAGGGTAGGTTATTTGAACAATGATGAAATTGGATTTAGAATCGATCATCCATTAAAGTTGGAGGCAGCTATGTCATACTGTTGTCAATTTTAAGGTTCTTCCATTATTTTTCAACGAAGATTTCGTCTGTTTCTTCTACTTTTCTCTTCAGATTTTATCATTGAACCGTTTTCATGTTTTAATCGTTCCCTTCTATTGCTCGTCACAGTTGAGGTATTGACTGTCAGTTGGTTGTTAAGGTAGCATGCCATCTGATGTTTCTCTACTTTGATTTTCTAATTCAATTGATGAACTAAAACGGCTATGCTTTCAAAGTTGCCTCTTACGGATGATTATACTGGATTCACGGCTACTTATCGTAGTCAAATGATGAAAGCTAAATCCTATCTTCTGAGTTAATGATTTTGAAGGGAATTAATGATTTCATGGGACGAATTCCAATATGTAATTGTTGACACTTGGGGGTGAGAATACAGTGGATGCAGTAAACCTACAAGTTGCAGTATGTTGATGAATTTCGCTGGTTCTCTCTTAATTCATGTTGCTTATCTGTCGATGGTTCTTGTGTATGTTTATGTTTTGATAGGTGTGGAATCCTTTGATATGTGCCATTTTTGTGTGACTGCTATCAGGTGAGTTGATCGGTTTATTGGCACATTCTTACATTAAATTGTTTCTTAATAGCATCTTAGAGGGAGATTGGTATGTTGTGAACAATGACTTGCCTTTGCTGGTATACTAGAGCTTAGGCATGGCCAAAGGTCATAGAGCAGTTAATGGTTTTTTAACTGCATGCTTTAATGTTGGAAAAATTCTTGAATTTACTGCATCTATCAGGTGAAATCTTACTTTCTTATGTCATATGAACTTGCTACCTCTGTATCATTTCTTGGCTACTGATATATATAACTCATGGATCTGGCTTTGGATTTTCGGGACGTCGTAAAGGTGTAATTGCAAGTCGCAGCCTAAAGCCTATCGTGCCCAGGATATTTGAACTTCTTCTCGGACTTAATGACCGTCGATTTGTCACAGTATTGAATGCTTCTTTTGTATTCTTCAACATTAAGGCATATCGAATCTTGTTTCTGATTCCTTGTTTATTTCACACAGGTTGAGGTGGCTGACGACTGCACTGGTGAGGGAGTGCAAGACATAGTGGCTGAAAGGCAACATGTTTAACATCCTTTATTTTTGTCTCTTTAGGCTATTACTGCATCTGGGATCCCGGAGGGTTGGATGGGTGTTGACAAAGCCGGGCTTGATGAAAAGGAAGCAGGTACAGTTCAGCTGCTGGTGGTGCAAGATTGGAGCTGTTGGAAGGCAACTCTCTTCCAGACATTCTTGTTCGTGATGATGCCGGAGTCTTCAAGTATTGCTTAACCAGTTAAAGCTTGTTAGCCGTTGTTATGTTAGAAATGTCGTATTGCTTGTTTTGTAAGGCTGCACATCAATGTTTTGGTGAACATTTAATAAGGATCCATTAGATGATGTGGCTGTGTCTAAAGACACCTACTTTCAGTGATTGTTAAGACAGTCACTTACCTTAGTTGTATTTGGAGTAATATTTAGTATTGTATTGAATGGTCGATAAATTTTTCATCAGATCCTTATCTCATGATTATGCTATTGGCTCAAGGTCGCCAATCATTTGCAAATTGTTGAAAACCAGGCCAAGTAGACGGATTTTCAAAAAAATCCAAACGCTTCTGTAATTATCAAGATCGGTAAATGTATAAACTTATTTTTTTTACTTTATTAATAATGGTATTTGATAATAACTTAAATTAATTTAAATAAATTTTATCATTTAGAACATCAAAGTTTAACAAAATAATTGATTATGAGCTATAGATTAGGAATGGGTGAGACATATTTTTTTGAAACTTGAAGATTGGTACTCAAGAATTCAAGTAAAGTAAAAAACTCATAAATAGTATAATTCTTGGAACATTATTAAACAATTTTTAAAATTTATGCATGTTATTTTACTAATATACTTAATTCGTTAATAGATTATAATTTTGTATCCTTTATTAATTTATCAAAATTAATTTATTCATTTTTAGTAGAAGGAAAATTAAATTAATTGATAAACTATTTTTCCTTCTCATTGATTCCTGGGGTATGTTTGGAATTTTTAAAAAATTATTAATTAATTATTAATTATTATCAAATAGGAAATGTTATTATGAAAAATTTTAACAAATCTTTTTATTTAAAGCTCTATTTATAATGCAATCATTAATTAAGTTTGATATGTAGATATTTTTATACGATTTTATTTACTAATAAAATCCTTTTAAAAAATTTCATAAAGTCAACGTAGGACAAAATAAAATGG
This sequence comes from Calamus simplicifolius, assembly GCA_900491605.1. Lineage (NCBI taxonomy): Eukaryota > Viridiplantae > Streptophyta > Magnoliopsida > Arecales > Arecaceae > Calamus > Calamus simplicifolius. The sequence continues at coordinate 340,141 of UESW01004057.1, read as the reverse complement.
AAAACATTTTTTTCCATCAAATGGTCAAGGGGTATTTTTGGAATTTCAGAAGAATACTTCATCTATTCCAAGTGAAATACATGCTTATTCCCACATCATTCAAACACCATTTGGAATAACACTGCATTAATTGCACTGGAATAACATGGAATACCAGATTTTCATCCAAACAGAAATCTGGAATAACAAGAGGAATAAGCTATTCATGAGGAATTCATATTCCTATTCTCGGAATAACTTTTTGACATCCAAACGCAGCCTGAAAAGAATAAGTCTGAAAAAATTTAACCAAAAAAATAATAATTATGGGTTATTCTCTGAACTTATTCCTAGGGGAATTAGAAATAGTTGAAGCTATCCCTTAATGGAAAAATTATTATTTAAAAATATAGTTATTTCCTAAGCTATCCTTTATATAACTCTATCATGTACACTTATTGAGAGATAGCATTTTGGGAATCAAACATTTACCTAAAAAATAAGATAGTTTTGAAATAGGGGATAAGGGAATGATAGAGAAGATATCCCCCCTTATCCCCAAAACTATAACTTATTCCCTAGGAAACCCATGAATAACTAAAGTTATCCCTTGATGGCAAAGTTGTAATTTTAAAAAGGTGCTTATTCCCTTAGCTATGATAAATGATATCTTGTACACTTATCTAGGGATAGCTTTTGGGAGTCAAGCACTACCTAAGGGAGTGTTTGAACTAGGAGATAAGGGGGGATATCCCTTGGAATATGTCTGAAAAACTTTAACCAGAGGGGATAACCCATTTGTTTGAAATAGGAAATAAGAGGGATATCCCTTGAATATGTCTGAAAAACTTTAACTAGAGGGGATAACCATGATTAAATGGGTTATCCCCTGAACTTATTCCCTAGGGAATCCAGAATAACTAAAGTTATCCCTTGATGGCAGAGTTGTAATTTTAAAAAGGTACTTATTCCCTTAGCTATCCCTTGGATAAATGCTATCTTGTACATTTATCCAGGGATAGCTTTTGGGGAGTCAAACACTACTGAAAAAAGGTTAACTAGAAAGGATCCATAGTTATTTCCTAAACTTATTCTCTAGAAAATCCAAGAATAGCTGGAGCTATCTTTGAGTGCAAAATTATTATTTAAAAAATATGATTATTGCTTCAGCTATCCACTGGATAAAGTATATCCTGTACACTTATCCATGAATAGCATTTTGAAAATTAAACACTATAAGAAAAAGCTTTATGCATTGAAGACCGATGCATAAAACACATATTGATTATGCAAATTGATTGCTCATCCATGCCATCATATGTACAAAGGTCTATTGAGCCTTCTTCCATATCACATGCGCATCGGCATGCATGGACAATCAATATGTGCAATCGATGCATGCTTTATGCATTGGACTGATGCACATAAACTTTTTCATAAATAATATCTTTGTGACGCCTTACGAGTCAAATTCTTACGTTCAACTTTTAATTAAGTTGACGCACTAATTCTTGATAGTTTAGATTGTACCTCTTATACACACTGGAGCTTACATGCTCATTACGGTTATCCATTAGGTTCGGCATGATCCGGTACTCATATACCTAGTAACCCTTTACTCCATGATATATGGTCTGTTCTTCGAAAGGTTCATGCAGTTTAGATACGACATATGTCTATAGAAAAGCTAATGCTACGGCGGATTGAACAGCGGTCTCAGCGGCCTATCACTCAGATTTTTGGATGTGAAACAGGATGATCCCTGCCCTATTGTATTAAAGCAAATTTTATTTTTTGATGTATCAGGGTTAACTCCATCAGACTAGTGTGATCATCTATTTTTTAAAAAATAAAATAATAAAAGTTGCTCTAAAGTTATAATAATTTATTTATTAAAAAATTATTTAAATAAATTATTATAATAATATATTTAATTAATTGATTAATTTATAATTAATTTTATTTATCAAGCATAAATTTATAAAATATTATCCTTTTTGTTATTTATAAATAAATTTTATGTTAATTTTTTTATTTTTAATTATATTAATATTTTATTAAATTAATATTATGAAACTAATAAATTTATTTTATTTAATTAATCGATGATTTGCATGTTTTACGTCCGATAGATTGTTATAATCTGAATTTATTTTAGAATTTAAAGCGTACTAATTAAATTATATAAAGATTTTTTTTTTTTTTTTTTTTTAAAGGGCCATCCATGATTATGGTCGATCAGTTTAAGCCAAGTCCGTTGACAACTGACAAGCGTTGCTTAGCTCCCAAGAAAGCATTCGTGGACCCGGGTGACTCGAGTCCCCAGAAAAAAGGTTGCTTAGCTTTCGCTAGTCTACTTAGCTCCCAAGAGAGCATTCGTGAACAACTGAAGAAAGAAAGAAAGAAAAAAAATATATATTTTATAGTAATCAGTAATGTTATTTTTTCAACAGGAAGGAATCAAATTAAGACCACGGTATACTCTTGCTCTATAGATCTTGGTAAATTTTTAATTATTATAAAATACAATAAAAATTAATAAAATAATCAGAATATTACCCTGTTCATCATTTCATATGTTGGATAAAAATTATAAAAATGAAAAGTCTGAAGATTAAAATAAATTTTGAAAAAAAAAGTTTGAAGCTTTGAAATATAATTTAATCTAAAGTATGCTAATCATTTTATTTCTTGGTTTACGAATAAAATTAAAGTCCAGCCAGCAATAATTTTATTATGTCTTCGATCGGAGAACGGGAGTTAAGTTATTCCTACAGATCGACCCTTCGAAGTTCGGACGCCTGCGCCTCCGAGGCTACATTTATCGATCGAAATCATTCAGAACGCCGCCGGCCGAGAAGTCCCGAGAAGGAACACGGAGCGCACTCCGAGCTGCTTCATTTATTGAAGAGAGCTCGCCGGAGATCTCACATGGACAGTGAGCCAGAGATTTTCTCTTGGCCCGAGGAGTCGTGGACGCGAGGTTCATAAGCCTGTCAAAAATAAATGCTCGCCATCATCACTTGCCTAAATTTCTAGGCGTTTGTCCCTTATCTTGATGTAGGGTGTGGCAGGTTCCAAAATAGAGTTTATTTTAAAAGTCTGTTATCAAATTAATCGTGAAGAAAGGTTGGTATTACCGTAAAAAGGCATGGAAGGAAAAAAAAAAAAAAAAGGATTAAAACTTCTGGTACAAGAAATAAGTCAATGCAATTCCAAAAATGAAAAATTAATGGAGGGTTTTCATCCAAGGGTTCTTGATTATGTATAATTAATATTTATTTCTGTAACGTTATCCATTTACCGTGATGAAGGAGAATTTCTCTCCGTTAATTGTTCGGTGCATGAATCTCGATCTTTTACCATGCTCAAAAAGTGCTTAGAGAATTAAAGATTTTCCTTATAAAAAATATTCATAATTATTTTTCTTTTTAAGTCTTATATATATTTAAAAATTTGATATGCATAACATATATACACATAGTTCCACATTTACACACACAAAACTTGCTATAATTTGACTAAATTATAACAGATAATGGCGTTTGATATCTATGTTAGAACCAGCTCTTTGTTTGAATCAAATCCATTAGTTCTACTCAATTCAGTGCATTCTAAACCTAGCGTGTTAGCGATCGATGTCAGCAAGGAACTTCTTTGACGATCAATTCCAACTTTGGATGCATTTTTTTTTTTTTTTTTCACTCATGCTGCCAAGTAAATATAGATAGTTAGAGATTATGAAAAAAAATAAAATTGAAAACAAATGCTCAGCGTTTATATGATTACCTTTTCAAAATATTTAAATTTTTTGTTTTATTTAAGACACATGTTAGAGAGCCAACAACAATAGTTGTTCGCTGCTTTTAACTACTTCAAGCAATTGTTTTCTAACCGCTGAGGTCCATGTTTATCGTAAACAAGGCTTAGTTTTGAATTACTAAACATGACAAATTAATGATTTATTGAAGATTAAACTGCAGGATTATTTTAAATAGTTTAAAAGGATAAGTTCTTTTTTAATATTTTTTTTAGCATAATGGCATAAGGAGAGTGCACATATGGAAATTCCTTTAGCCTTGGATGGAGAGAAAAAAATAAGGAGAAAGAAAATTAGAGGCAAAAATAAGAGAGAAAATAAAATTTACCTTGTTTGGATGAAGAGAAAGTAAGAAAGAAAGAAAACTAAGAGAAAAAATAGGAAAAAAAAAGGTGATGGACCCATTTAAAAGTTTTTCTTGCTTTTCTTTTTTCATTCCGATATTGGTCCTTCAAAAAAAAAAAAAACTAATACATTTTTTAATCATTTAATGAGAATATTATTATCATTATAAATTATTAACTTTTTTTTCTTCTTATTTTCTCTCACTCATCAAACAAAAAGAGAAAAAATATTTTCTTTCTTTTTTTTTCTCACTATTTTCTCTTTTTTTATTTTCTTTCTTCTTATTTTTTTCTCCATCCAAACAGAGCATTAGACAACATCCCAACCTCATTCCTATCTTGAATCATCTTAACAAAAAGTTTTATTTCAGCTATTAAACTAAACTAAATTTAGCATTGGCCATTAGCTAAAACTCACCTTATAAAGAAGTAAATAACAAATCTGTAGATATTAAATTAAAGTAAAGTAGTTAATTTACACCAAAAATAAAAATAGTTGTGGAATATTTTGATTATTTATTCCATTCTTTTAAGCAAGTTAATTCCTTGTTAGAAGTGGACACTAATGCATCTTTTGGTTATAGTTGTTAAAACCAGATCGAATCGGTCGGTTAAACCTGTTAAATCGGGACCCAAAGATTCGATTCTAACATAAAATTGAATATGTAAAAGACCTAAATAATTCGATCAATCTGTTTGATTCACCTATGAATAGGTCAATTCGGTCTGAACCAGGTCAAGGGTTTATCGTTTCAAATTTTTGACTTTTCCATTTCAAATTTCTTAGAGTTTATGGTAATTTTTTCGGAGAAAGAAAAGAAGATTATTCCAAAAAACATTGATGAAAGGAGAATTAAAAAATGGTGAAAATAAAAAAAATTATGGGAATAAAGAAAAAAAAAGCAGGGACATAAAAAAAAATGATGAAAATAAAGGAAACGCGGATAGAATTTTTTTTAATTTTATTTTTTAAAAAAAATTAGATCAAACTAAATAGGTATACAAATTGAAAGTAAGTAAATTTTAAACATTAAATAAGGTACTATTTTTTAAAAAAATTATATATATATATATATATATATATATATATATATATATATATATATAATATATATGAATAATTTAATCGATAACCCAATGGTTGAGCTAGTGATCGTGATCGGGCGAATATCTGAGCTGCATCTGACAACTATGTTGAGAAGTGGGCGCTAATGCGGGTTTTGGTTGTACGTGAAAGGTAACAGGGGAGAGTATGACGCGTCGCGGAGTTGGGATTTAAGAGTAACGTTTAATTAATTTATTTATTTAAAAAAAAAAAAAAAAGTAGCCCCGCTGAAGCCATAATAATAGCCTTCCGGAGCGGCTCACCGCGAGTAAGGCCAACGTACGGACCCTTGTTCTCTATATCGTCACCACCGGTGAACTAGTCGCCGTCTGCTAACCGGGGCGGAAGCCGCCCCTTGACTCGAGTCTAGACTAGAGCGCCCCTGTCGGTGGGCCCATAGCACAATGCGCTCGCCATTCGCAGGAGGACGGCAGGTAGCTTCCTTGTACCTCCTTGCTCCCTTTGCCTTTATTCCATGCGCTTCCTTGTACTGGGCCCGGGCGCGCCTTGCTTCGCGTGGCGTCCGACCGCTTCCCCTTTATTCCTTACGCTTCCTTCCGCGCTAAGTTTTTTGCCCTTCGAGCACGTTCCTGGAATTATAAATTTGGACGGGGTTATAATGGTCCGCGGCGCCAAGAGGGGTTCATACTTTGGAGGCGCTCCAATTCCCGCCAGGACGCGATGGAGCCGCTTGTGGCTTTGAGTCGTGGCATCGTGGGAGCGCATTGGGCCCACTCTTCTTCACGGACGTTACGGTTGACGGCGGGCACATTCTCACCGCGAAAACGTGATTGGGAAATATGACTCACGGTCGAACGAGCCCACGTGGCTGAGAAGGGTCTGAACGGGGTTAAAAAATTCGTATCCGTGACGCGGCCTACTATTAAACGTCTCCTTACCCCCGCTCGTCCCGTTCCGCGCACTCCATCGGATATAAACGCGACGCACCGGCGCTTCTTTCTCGTTGCTCTTTCCCTCTGTCGTCTCTTTCCTTCTCCCGGTCTGACGACTTTCCTTTTCTCTTACGTTTTCCTCTCGTCCGAGATCGATCACCGGATGTCGAGGCGTGGAGGCGGAGGCGGCGGCCGCCGGGGATCCGGTAGTTATGATCGGGAGCCGCAGCCCGGAGCTCCGTCCTCCGGCCAGCGAGGAGGGCGGGGCGGTGGCAGAGGACGGGGCGGAGGCGGCCGTGGTGGATTAGGAGAAGGCTCCGCTCCGCCGCCGCCACGGCGGGAGCAGTACGTTCGTCCGCCGGCCGCCGCTCACTCACCGCCGCCCCCCTCTCAGGAGGAGCCCCAGATGCCGGCCGATCCTTCGCCGTCGGCTGTCTCCGCGACCGCCGCCTCCATGTCCTTGAGCCATGGCATGGAGCGGCAGTTATCCATCACGGAACCGGTGGAGGCGGGGACCTCCGGCTCTTCTGCTCCGCCACCTCCGGCTGCGGCGACGGCGGCGGCGATGCCACCGGCGTCGAGCAAGGCGCTGAGGCATCCGCCGAGGCCGGGGTTCGGGTCGCAAGGTCGAAAGTGCATCGTGAAGGCGAACCACTTCCTCGTGGGAGTGGCGGACCGGGACTTGTTTCATTACGACGTAAGTTGCGAAAACCCTCTCGTTTCTCATTCTCTGTTTGCCCCTTCAGTTAGATGACTAGATTCTTTTCTTTTCCCCAGTTTCTGGGTTCCTCTTTTATTTTAATCTGATATTCGACATTCTCTCTGAATAAAACTGAAGTTCGCGGTTTCCGAGATGATATAAGCCTCGGAAGCTTTCTTCTGTTGTTGTCGAATGTAGAGTATTGGCTTGATTTGGATATTTGGTTCTTTTTGCACCGTATCCTCGTGTTCTGACGATATTTCCCCCAATCCTCTTCGATTCTATGGTATACAGGACTATATCGTCTTTTAAAAAAAAAAAAAAACTTTGTCGCAAATATCTATAGAGTTTTCATGTCTCATACCTCGAGCTGTCGATTGAAGTTTTCGTCTACATGGATTGATTAGGTCGCAATCAACCCAGAATCGACATCAAGGATTGTGAACAGAAATGTTATCAGGGAACTTGTCCGGCTGCATCAAGACTCCCAGTTAGGCAGGCGATTGCCTGCTTATGATGGAGGAAAAGCTTGTACACTGCTGGTGCTATGCCTTTTACGTCAAAGAGTTTCGTGATAAAATTGGCCGACCTGGGTCGAGACGGCAGCGTTAGGTCAGGCGAAACACTGTTTTGAAACCCTTGTCGTGATTCTTGTCTTTCTGTGGTCGATCGGTGATGGATTAATGTCGGTGGTGATTTGTTTGGCAGGAGAGAGAAGGAATACACTGTGACGATTAAGCTTGCCGGGCGGCCTGATCTCCACCATCTTCAGCAGTTCTTGCGTGGGAAGCAGATGGATGCCCCGCAAGAAACTATTCAAGCTCTTGACGTGGTTCTAAGAGAATCACCTTCGACATGGTTACGTTCTCATTCCTTTCTTTCGCTGTTTGTTTGTTTGTTTTTTTTTTTTTTTCTAAAAAAAAATATTGGACATTAATAATGAGCTTCTCAATACGTCCGATTTTATTTGCTGCAGTTATACTACTGTGACGAGGTCATTCTACTCTCCCCGGTTTGGGGAGCCGAAGGATATTGGGGATGGCGTAGAATGTTGGAGGGGTTACTATCAAAGTCTTCGGCCCACGCAGATGGGACTTCTCTGAACATTGGTATATCTACAATTTATGATTATTAATATGATTGCTTTAAATGCCCGTTGTTTGATGTTCACAGGGATCGTTTTAGGCAGAACATGCCAGTTCTATTACCATATTTTGATATTTGGCGTTGTACCACTTAACGTTGGCATCTCATGTTTGGTTACAGACATATCTGCGACAGCATTTTATAAGCCTATACCTGTTGTGGACTTTGTAGTTCAGTATCTCAACCCCCGTGATCGCTCAAGGCCCTTATCTGATTTAGACCGCAATAAGGTAGAGTGACGCATGGCTTATGTTTTGTCAATTATTACATGATTTCTCTTTTTATTTTTATTATTATTTTTTAACACATCTTGTCTACTGCTGACTGCATATTGATTCTTGCAATTAGCATGGGTTGAATCCTTTTTTTTTTTTGCCCCCCGTTGTCATATATTATCTTCAATTTGTAGGTAAAGAAAGCCCTAATGGGTCTCCGAGTTGAGGCCACTCATAGGCCAGAGTTACACATCCGCTATAAGATCAAAGGGATAACCTCAATACCAATGAATCAATTAATGTATTCTCTCTTTCTCTGTGACTCATTTTTGGACTTTTCTTCTTCCTTTAATATTGCGATGGATGATGCATTTTGTTCAGGTTTGATACTGAAGAAGGGGCAGAAAGGATTTCTGTTGTCCAATATTTTAGACAGCGGTACAACTACATTCTCCAGTATGTCAATTGGCCTTGTCTTCAAGCTGGCACTGATAGCAGGCCAACCTACTTGCCCATGGAGGTTGCTTTGTTTCATCCATACATTAGAATCTATTGCTTCTCTCAATTGTTATGTTTTGGTGTTTAATTTCGATGGCAGTTGATACTGATATATTCAAATTATTGCCAAGGTGTGCACAATTTTGGGAGGGCAACGATACGGGAAAAAGCTAAATGAGAGGCAAGTCACTGAAATATTGAGAACTACATGCAAACGCCCTCCAGAGAGGGAGAACAATATCCTGCAGGTTTGATCCTTTATTTTCCTTTTAACATGATTCTACCTTTCAACAGTGCATCTTTAATCCAAAGTTCCGCGGGTTCTCCTTGAGGTTTTACAGCTAGTTTGTATTTCTCCAAGCTGGTTTTGATATCATGAATTCATTGGTTGAAACTTGTTATCCACTTGGATCCACATTCTTGTGCCTGCTGTTGTAGGTGGTGCGTAATAACAAATATAATGCTGATAAGTATGCAAAGGAGTTTGGAATCCAGGTTACAGATCAGCTTGCTATTGTTGGCGCACGGGTTTTGCCACCTCCAATTGTATGTTACTTGCAGTCACTGTGTTTACCTGAACTTAGTTTACCTGCAGTAATGTGAAACCATTTCTTTGTATCTTCAGCTAAAATATCACGACTCTGGGAGAGAGAGGATGTGCAATCCTAGTGTGGGCCAGTGGAATATGATCAACAAGGTGATCGAATTTTCTTCCTCTATCGTCCTGACAGATTAGGTCTAGTAGGTGTCTGGCTTCTTGGTTAATGCATAGCCATCTAGCAGGCCTGCATATATGCAATAATTGCTAAGCAGGTGCTAAATTGGTATCCATCATTTAATGAATTAATCTGGTGCATCAATTTAAATCATTTCATTTATTAAGTTACTTACCATTGTTGCATAGGCTTTAGATTTCTGCTGGATATCATATATTTTTTATGGCAAGTGGAAAGATATATTCCACTCGGTCATCCATCTCTGTTTCCATATTTTCACTCTGCAAAATTTCTCAGGTGGTTTTCAATTTTAATGAGTTAATGTTCAATAAATTTATGCCCATTTTTGGAGGATTCTTCTTTCATTTTTAAGGCATTTTTTTCCCCTGCTTCTGATTGTCTACATTTTTCTTACCGTCAATCTGGTTTACTGTTAATCATCATGTTCAATGTGCAGAAAATGGTCAATGGTGGAACTGTGGAGTACTGGACGTGTTTGAATTTTCACGTCTTCGCCAAAATGAAGTCTTTCAGTTTTGTGATGTTCTAGCTGGGATGTGTAACAGCATTGGCATGGTATTAGGACTTATTCCTTGTTATCATCTTTGTGCAACTTCAATTCTTCATTCACATTATGTCTGTGTAACTTTACTGCAAATTTTAAAGGTATTCAATCGACAACCATTTGTTGACATCCAGTCGGCTCGCGCCGATAATGTTGAAGCAGCTCTTAGAGCTGTTCATCGTCAATCTACAGAGAAACTAGCTCGCCTGAACATGCAGGGGAAACATATCCAGTTGCTGATTGTTATTCTGCCTGAAATCAAGGGCCTTTATGGTGTGCAATTTTTAGGTTGTAATTGATTGCAGTCTATTTAAATCTTGCCACCATTTACATTGTGCATTATATTCACAGGAAGGATCAAGCGCATATGTGAAACTGAGCTTGGCATTATATCACAATGCTGTGCACCAAAGAACCTATCTAAGGGAAGCAAGCAGTATCTTGAAAATGTTGCTTTGAAAATCAATGTTAAGGTTTGTGACTTTACTCTCTCTCTCTTTCTCTCTCTCTCAATATAGATGATTTTTTCCCATTGGTGTGTTTACATGCTTAATCGGACAGGTTGGAGGGCGCAACACGGTTCTTGAAGATGCTGTTCGTCGTAACATTCCCTTTGTAACAGATGTGCCAACAATTATATTTGGTGCTGATGTAACACATCCACCTCCAGGAGATGATTCGTTGTCGTCGATTGCAGCAGTTTGACTCTCTCTCTTGGCTACCATTGTGCATAATTTTACTGTCACAGATACATTGTGCATGTGCATGTCATATCTGGTTACTTTAGGATGTCACATCATCATATGAGGTGCAATTAACAAAACACAGCTTGGCTATCTTTTGTGACACATTTTTTTGCAAATTTAAAATATAAAAAAGAACCAGAGTTGATCCTCACCTTAGGCTTGTCAATTATATAGCTCTGAAATTCAGAGAGTTAACTTTTCATATTGGGCTCAATATTCTGCCTGTAAATTATTTGCACGAGCATCTTTCATCAAAAAAGAAGAAATCTGACCGCTATATGGTTCTAGAGGTCAGATTTATATTAATGGTTTCAAGTTTCTGTGATTCTAGCTTCCCAATTTTGTGTAGGTTGTTGCTTCTATGGACTGGCCAGAGGTCACGAAGTACAAAGGCCTTGTCACTGCACAACAACACAGAGAGGAGATGATACAGGACCTTTATACTGTAAAACAGGATCCACAAAAGGGCTATGTATGTGGTGGCATGATAAGGTAAGTTTACTCTTGAGGCTTAACTCAATTTCTGTGAATTCAAAAGTTCAAATGCTCTCCCTCTTTGTTGGTTTGCAGGGAGTTGCTGATTTCGTTCTATAAAGCAATGAACAGGAAGCCAAATAGAATTATATTTTACAGGTTTTTACAGTACCGACGTATCTTTGGGGGCTGTTGTCTTCTGTCATGCATGCAATTGAAGTGTTGACATGGTATATGTGCAGGGATGGTGTCAGTGAAAGTCAATTTGCTCATGTGTTGCTTCATGAGATGGATGCAATACGAAAGGTATTTTTTTTTTTGTACGTGCATTATTGAATTTTATTTTTTAGCTGATGCTTTATTACTTTCCCTGTAAATTGTTGCCATGCTTCGATCACTGATTGTGTTATTGCTTTTCATGTGCATGCCAGGCGTGTGCGTCCTTGGAGGAAGGGTATCTTCCTCCTGTCACATTTATTGTAGTACAGAAGAGGCATCACACTCGCCTGTTTCCTCAAGTCCATGGAGATCGCAATTCCACGGACAGAAGTGGGAATATACTACCAGGTATGCGATGCTGCTTGTTCTTTGTATATGCTTGGAGAAGGAAATGACATTATAATGCTTGGATTAGGAACGGTGGTGGACACCACTATTTGCCATCCGACCGAGTTCGACTTCTATCTTTGTAGCCATGCTGGCATACAGGTAATCCTTCTTACGGGCTGGATCCCTACATTGGGTTGGAGGCTAAACTACAACTGGAATCTCAGTCTTCTTGCCTAAGTGGCAAGGGATGATACCTTTTGAGAAAGCGCTCCTGTTGGTTGTAAATAATTGCACATCCAAATTTTATCTAGTTTTGAAAATAATTTTCAGCAACCTATCCATTTCGTTTCCTTCCAGGGCACCAGCAGACCGACGCATTATCATGTACTGCTGGATGAGAATAAATTTTCTGCTGACAGCTTGCAGATACTTACTAACAATCTTTGCTATACGTGAGTTAAATTTTGATTGCCTCGTTACGTTTTGAAAGATTTCTAGTTTGGTACTGGTTAATAGATTAGCTGCATGCCTTGATTTAGCTGCGTGCCTTATTGTTTTCTTGTTGGCGAATTGCAGGTATGCTCGCTGCACTCGTTCTGTTTCAGTCGGTGGGTTTTGTACTTGCTGCATTTTTTCGCCCCCCTTCTGCTCTTCTAGTTGTGTCTATTTTCTTATATTTCATTTTTCTTGGGCAGTTCCTCCAGCATATTATGCACACTTGGCTGCTTTTCGTGCTCGGTATTATTTGGAGGCTGATCTCTCTGATGGAGGTTCTCCATCTGTTAGCGGGTCCAGGTCTTCTTCCGTGGTGCGTCAGCTCCCGCAGATCAAAGACAACGTTAAAGATGTAATGTTCTTCTGTTAAAAGAGCATTGGGGGCCTTTGGCCTAAATTTTGTTGGAGGGTTCAGGGGCAAACGACTATTTTTGGATTCTATATGCTGTCATCTTTTTCTCTTTCAAACTCTTTTTTGTTTGGGTTGAGACGTGGATTCATAGGCCCAGTCATCTCGTAACAAAGTTTCGTTATACAAAAAATTAAGATGGTTTTCCCTGCATCAGATTGCTTGAATTTAACCTGTTGATTCGGATGCTGAAGAGCTGCACTCTGCCAACATTAGTAAATATTCTTTCCCAGCGTGTGAAATTATCCATCCTTTTTTATAACGTCTGTTCACGCTGTTAAGTTGTCTGCTTGTCGATGGGCTACGCAGAACTTTATTTGTTTTGTGGTTGGCTCCTTTGTGTCAATTTTTTTTATCATCGAGTAGAGATGAGTGGGCTCGGTTGCAGCCTGGGTTGAGCTTATGGCGCGATACGGGGCCACGCTCCCGCAGGATTAATTCTGGCATCACGTGTGGTGCATTGGAAGAATATGGGTATCATTATTCTCACTTAATTGTATCTTTATTTAGATCAATTCTCAACCGTGTTATGTATTCATGGTGCATCGTTTCATGCTCGCTTTGTTAAACATTAGAGCCTGAAATTTATATTCATCAGTCTCAGAAAAATCTTAGTTTTCATAAGATAAAAATCGAAGCCTGGCTGAGGTCCGGATGTCAAGCAAAAGGTATTCCAGCCAAGAAAAAAGGCAGTTGCTTTTAGCAAAACTAGCCAATTTTCTGATAGTCGTGATCATACAAAATGCATTTTGATAACTTAAAAGAGAGTACTAAGTTGTTATGTCAAGTTACAAAGATGGTGTTCATTGATATTTCAAGAGAGGTTATGTCTATTGGTATTACTTGTAACATTTTTACTATTGCTTATGGAATGGAATTGTATTTGAGAAGGATTTGATGAAGGATTGATGAAATAAGATACGGATGAAATAAGAAAATATGAAATAAGAGAACATATTTCAATACTTTCTTTTCTTAGTCTCTTTGTTCTATTATTACTCTTTAATTATATAACATGTTTATTTTATTGTTACTTTTAATTATATAACACGTTATTAGCACGGATCTCTACCTCATCATTTTACATTTGTTGAAGAAACTTTTATTGAGATAATATCATATATATATATATATCCTTGATAAAATTTGAAATAATTTTCATTCTAATAAAATGTTGTGCACTAATTTACTTTATGTGCTTTAATAGTATTGCTATGACAAATTTGGCAAAACTTGATTTTGTGGCACTAGATATTATGGGCAAAAATTATCTATCATGGATACTTGATGTTGAAATCCATTGGGAGGCTAATGCCTTTGATGATACAATTAAAGATGGTAATGAGGCATCCAACCAAGACAAAGCAAAAGCAATGATCTTCCTACACTACTTTGACGAGGGATTGAAAGTCAAATACTAAAAGATCCCCTTGTCCTTTGGAATAGCCTAAAAGAGCGTTATGGCTATAAAAAAAGTCATTCTTCCTAAGGCTCGTTTTGACTGGAAGCACTTACGTCTACAAGATTATAAGACAGTAAGTGAATACAATTCAGCTATGTTCATAATTACTTTCCAATTGAAATTATGTGGGGAAAAAGTCATCGATGAGGATATGCTGAAAAAAATATTTTTCACTTTGCATGCTTCCCATTTGCTCTTGCAGCAGTAATATCGTGAAAAAGGTTTTAAGAAATATTCTAAACTAATTTCATCCCTTCTTGTGGCTGAACAAATAATGAACTTTTAATGAAAAACTATGAAACATATCCAACTGGCTCTGTACCATTCCCTGAAGTGAATGGGACTACAAATCAATTTTATAAACAAAGGCATGGTCGTGGATGCGAACGTGGTCGAGGACGTTTTATTTATCTTGATGGTCATGTTAAAACTCCTCACCACCTAAAGTGGAAGAAAAATGAGAAAAATAAGAAAAATGAGAAGAAAATTGAGAAAGGCAAAGGGAACTTAAGTAAAAATTTGGTGGATAACTCATGCTATTGTTGTGGAATGAAGGGTCATTGGTTGCGTACCTATCGTACGCCAAAATACCTTGTTGAACTTTATCAGGAATCATTGAAAAAGAATGAAAAAAAAAGATGAAAACAACTTTTGTTTCTGAATCTGGCCCTTTTGATACTGGATTTGATGATTTGGATGTTATTGACTTCTTTATCTAACCAGAAGAAAATAATGCTTATCTAATTGATAGCATGAATATATAAGGTTAATTTTAAGAATACCTATGTTATCAAATAATACCATGCAAAAAAATAAAGTCTTATTATACATATGATTGTTTTAAAGAAACTGATGCAATGATGAATTATGACTTTTAATTTTTATGCCTTTATATACTTTGTATTCTAATTTGTATTTCACTATATGTCATTCTTTTCATGAAGAAAATGGAGTTATCTCGAGTAGGATTTTTTGTCGACAACAACAATTTGTGCCTTGTCGACAGTGCTACAACGCACACTATACTTAAAGATATGAAATACTTCTCCTACTTAAGAATGCAGGCAACAAATGTCAATACAATTTGTGGTAGTGCAAAATTGATTGAAGGCTCTGGAAGAGCTCATATCATTTGCCTAGAGGAACAAAATTTATAATTGATGATGCCTTATATTCTGAAAGGTCTGAAAAAAATTATTGAGTTTTAAAGATATTCGCATAAATGGATATCATATTGAGATAACTAATGAAGGCATATTAAGTATTTGTGCATTACAAATACAATCTCAGGCAAGAAATGTGTATTAGAAAAATTATCTGTATTTTTCTTTGATTTGTACTATACAAATACAAGCACAGTTGAAGCATATGCTATAGTAAACCAGAAGTTTACTAATCAAAATGATTTTATAATTTGGCATAACCGGTTGGGTCATCTCGGTTCAATTATGATGCGAAGAATTATAGAGAATTCATATGGACATTTATTGAAGAATCAAAAATATTACGACCAAATGAATTCTCATGTGCTGCATGCTCTCAAGATAAATTAATTATTAGGCCATCCCCAGCTAAAATCAAGAGTGAATCTCTTGGATTTCTGGAACGCATACATGGTGATATTTATGAACCTATTCACCCACCAAGTGAACCATTTAGATATTTCATGGTTTTAATTAATGCTTCAACTAGATGGTCACATGTATGCTTATTATCGACTCGCAACCTGGCGTTTGCAAGACTACTAGCACAATTAATTCGACTACTTGCTCAATTTTTAGATAATCCTATTAAGACAATACGCCTTGACAATGCTGGTGAATTTACTTCTCAAGCATTCAATGATTATTGTACTGCTATTGGAATCACTGTTGAATATCTTGTAGCATATGTTCATACTCAAAATGGTCTTGCAAAATCGCTTATCAAACGAATCCAACTGATTGCAAGACCATTACTTATGAGAGCAAAACTTCCTTTGTCTACATGATGACATGCTATTTACATGCAGTAGCACTTATTCGCATCAGGCCAACAAATTATCATGAATTCTTTCTGTTACAATTGATTTATGGTTAGGAACCAAATATTTCTCATCTAAGAATTTTTGGATGTGCGGTTTATGTTCCAATTGCTCTACCACAATGCACTAAGATGTGACCTTAAAGGAGGTTAGGGATATATGTTGGGTATGAATCTCCATCTATAATTAAATATCTTGAACATTCTACAAGAGATTTATTTACGACACATTTTGCCGATTGTCATTTTGATGAGTCTATTTTTCCAACATTAGAGGGAGAAAATAAGCAGCTTATAAAAGAAATTACTTGGAATGAATTATCATTGTCCCATCTCGATCCTCGTACAAAACAACATGAACTTGAAGTTCAGAAGATAATTCACATGCGAAAACTAGCAAATCAACTGGCAGATGCATTTACTAACCTTAAAAGAACGACAAAGTCACATATACCAGCTGCAAATGCTCCAATCAGAATTGTTGTCCCTGAATGACAACCTACCACTGCTAATGAGATAAAAGGACAAGTAAAGCGTGGTAGATCAATTGGTTCTAACGATAAAAACCCTCGCAACAGAAAAGGAGCAAAGCATTTAGATGATTAGATTGAAGATACTGTGACGCAAGAAAAGATCCCCAGTATAATAACAGAAGTAATTGAGGCTCCAGATGAGTCTGAGAATAAGGTACCTAAAATTGAAGAAAATGAAGAGATATCTATCAATTATGTTATGACTGGGGAAAGATGAAACCAATATAAGATGATCGTCGACGATAATTTTGCATATTATGTTGCACAAAATATTGAAAATAAAAATAAGGATCATAAACTAATGTCTATGGCAGAATGCAGATGTTGCCCAGATGTAGTAACCAAAGAGGGGGGTGAATTGGGTTATTTAAAAAATTTAATAGCTATGCAGATACATGTGCTTTTAACCCTAATTTTGATTTGCAGTGGTGAAGTGGGATGCACAGAATAATAACAACAGAAAAGCAAACAACCACAAATAGACAGATGTTTATAGTGGTTCAGTGCCAAACTCAGCACCTACATCCACTCCCCAACACCTTTGGAAATTCTACTAATCGTATCACAACGATTACAACCTCTAGCCGAACCAGGCTAGCCCTCTTGTTTATACGGCACAAGGCAGCCAAAAACCCCTAGCCAAACCTAGGCTAGTCCTCTTGTTTCACGGCACAAGGAAGCCAAAACCCTAGCCAAACCTAGGCTAGTCCTCTTCTTTAAATGGCACAAGGAAGCCAACAATAAACCAGGGTTCACTAACCCTTTTACAAGATAATCAGAGTATGTAAAGGAGAAGCTTCTACAATGAGCAAATATTCTGAATATACTTTACAACTTTTGAAGCAATGAACTCAGCAATAAATGAACTAGGTTGAAGTAGCTGAAGTCTTGAATGCTTGAAAAGCTTCAATGATTCGGACGACATTTCGAAGCAAGAAATGAACTTGAATGCCCAGCAACCACTCAATAAATATGCAATGAAGGCTCTTTTCTTGGATTTTTCTCTCTTTGAAATTTCTTTTTCAAAAATCGTCTAGGTGTGCTTCTAATCCTAGCTATTTATATCCATCTAACATGAAGATATCCGTTAGATACATAAGAAATAAATGGAAATAATAACGGGAAGAAAATATATCCGTTAAACATGTTTCCCTTAAGCATTGAATGCAAATCTCCATTTGAGGAAGGATGAGCACTGTAAAAATTCAAAAATCCAAAAGTTAAATATAGCTTGAAATAGCAATAGAGAGAGAGAGAGAAAGAGCACTCTTAAAAGCTTAGGCGGCGGTGGACTGAAAAATGGCTCCAGGTAGCTGAGGATATGAATGCCATCGTCCAAGAATGAAGCAAGAGACATCAGCTAGCTAATCAATTAGCTAACTAGAGAGGTCACAGCAAATGAATCGTCCAGAGGCAGCACTTCAGTCAGCTTGGCAGCTAACTAAGCGAAAGTCAGTTAGCTCTTTAGCTAACTATCAGAGAAAAAGTAACGGCAGAAAAAAATTCATGCATTCATAGTTAGCTCTCCAGCTAACTCAATTTGGAATCCTCTCGGCTGTAGGAGAAAAAAGAAGACAACCAGTTAGCTGAATAGCTAACTGAAGAATGGCCAGTTAGCTCACGAGCTAACTAGAAGCAAAAGCAACATATTGTCCGTCCAGCTTAGTTAGCTCTCCAGCTAACTGAGCAAAAGGGCAACCATCCGTTCTGATATAATAGTTAACTCTCCAGCTAACTAACCAATAGTCAGCTAGCTCTTTAGTTAACTGAATTTTGAATCCCCACGGCTGAGACGTTCCCTGTGAAAATCAATTAGCTGAGCAGTTAGCTCCAGGATGAAATAGTTAGCTAAGCAGTTAACTAAAAGAAATGTCAGCTAGCTAGAAGGAGTTTCAGTTAGCTAACAAGACATCCAGCCAGCTAGCTAAAATTGGAGGGTGTTCGGCCAATGCACTGTGATGAGCAAATCAGTTAGCTGAAGGAATTCCAGCTAGCTAACAAGCTAGCTCACCAGTTGACTAAAAAAAAAGGACGTTCGGCCAGGCACCTGAGACAAGTTTCTTAGTTAGCTGAAAGGGCTCCAGCTAGCTAAAAAAGGAGGACGTTCGGCCCAAGCACTATGGCGAGAATTTTAGTTAGCTGAAGGGCATGCCAGCTAGCTAATTGAAAGAACATGCTAGCTAACCAGTTAACTCGAAGCAAAATAAAAATATCTAAAGCAAAGTAAAATAAAGTACTTTCTTACCAGTCATTTTGCATGAAGATACTTACTTGCAAGGCGACTGAACTTCACTGTATCAATCTTAGAATTGCTTAATTTGTTTTGTAATCATCAAAATCAATCTGGGGTCAACAATCTCCCCTTTTTGATGATGACAAAACTTTTAAGCATATAAAGAGCAAGTGTATATATGGAAGTTTAATAAGTAAATAGGAGTAATCAGAAAACATTAATTTCTCCCCCTGTCAAATTAAATAAGTGAAATCTTTTTCTTTTCTCCCCCTGAATATATGGAGTTACTATTTTACTCAATTCCTTAATGTATGCAAGTAACATTCTTCTCCCTCTTTTTGTCATTAATCAAAAAGAAGTTTGAAGAGTCTTGCAATAACTTTAAGCATAATAGATCAAGGAGATGTTAACATTCATTACATAATTAAAACAGTCATGCAGATCAGTACAAGACAATAGATATTACATGTCATTGTTTCAAGTCATAGAGCATAAACATAAACAAGCATAACAAGTTTGTTCAAATACTACAAAACCACATAAGTTAAGTACAATCACTTGTCGTCATCAGATGAAGAAATATGCACGAAAGAAACTTTTGTCTTGCTTGAAGATTGAGGCATGTCAGAGGCAGGCTGTGTCGGTGGAGTCCAGAGATGTGGATGCGAGTAAGAACCAGGCGCAGAGGTGGGTGAAGGAATGATGTAAGTGTCTAAAAGTTGACTCAGCCTTATGAAGGATGCGGTCCAATGATCAACTGCGTTTGCTGCATCCCGGGTCTGGGTCTGGCTCGATCTCATTTGATATTCTACCCACTCTGCCTTAGTCTCAAAGTTTTCAAGCTTGCTTTTAAGTAAATTTATCTCATTCAGGATCCGTTCCATGATAGATTCGTTGTGATGAAAAACTCTTCCATTAAGAATGTTCACATCATGAACAAGCCTTTCAAGAATAAGTTTAAATTGAGACATGTTTTCAAAAATAGAAGAAATATGTGGTACAAGAGTCTGATCATTGATAGAAGAAGCACTGTCACCAGAGCTTCGACTAGAAGTGGCAAGGGTCAATTCATTGATAATATGACGGAGTTGATCATCACATAATCTAACAGTTGGAAAAGGAGCAGGAGCAGGGTTGACATTGCGAAAAGATGATCCAGAAACATTGATTTCAGGTGGATCAGGTAGAAAAGGGTTTTGGTCAGCTGTCATAGCAGCAAGATACGGATTAGGTTGGCTGAAGTCATAAGTGAAAAAGTTTTGAGGGGAACATACAGATTGATTCACAGTAGGCGGTGGCATACTAGATTATCCTGTTCTAGATCTAACTTTTAACCAAATACCATAATCTTCTAGTTGTTGCTTAATCCATAAGATTTGAGCATAGCAACTCCCAGCTGCAACATACTCAGCCTCGGCCGTAGATAGTGCTACTGAAGTTTGTTTTTTGTTAAACCATGAAATTAAGTTAACACCTAGAAACTGGCAAGTTTCAGTGGTTGATTTCCTATCTAATTTACATCCAGCAAAGTCTAAGTCAGTGTATCCTATTAAGTCAATGCTAGATTGTTTGTTATACCATATACCTAAATTTATTGTTCCATTTAGATATTTAAATATTCTTTTAACAGCAAGCAAGTGTGATTCTTTAGGATTTGCTTGATATCTAGCACACATGCAAACACTGAATAAGATATCTGGTCTACTAGTAGTTAAATATAACAAAGATCCAATCATACCTCTATATAATTTTAAATCAACAGATTTTTCAGAATTATAAGTTTCAAGTCTACATGATGAGCTCATAGGGGTACCGATACTCTTGGATGTCTCCATGCCAAACTTCTTGATCATTTTTTTGGTATATTTAGATTGGCTTATGAAGATCCCATCTTTGCTTTGTTTAATTTGAAGTCCGAGGAAGTAATTCAGCTCACCCATCATACTCATCTCGAACTCTCCCTGCATAAGCTTAGCAAAGTCTTTGCACAAAGATTCATTAGTGGCACCAAATATGATATCATCAACATAGATTTGAATAACTAATATATCTTTATTTTGCCTTTTAATAAATAAAGTTGTATCCACAGTTCCTCGAATAAAATTATTACTAATCAAGAATTTGCTTAATCTTTCATACCATGCCCGGGGCGCTTGTTTCAAACCATACAAAGCTTTGTTTAATTTGAAAACGTGGTTTGGAAACAGATGATTTTCAAATCCGGGTGGTTATTCCACAAAAACTTGTTCAGCAATATCCATTCAAGAAGGCGCTTTTAACATCCATTTGATATAATTTAAAATTCATATAACAAGCATAAGCAAGAAGTAATCTAATAGCTTCTAATCTAGCAACAGGGGCATAAGTTTCATCAAAATAAATTCCCTCTTCTTGATTATAACCTTTAGCTACTAATCTTGCCTTATTTCTAATTATATTACCATGTTCATCTAATTTGTTTTTGTAAACCCATTTAGTTCCAATAATTTGATGATCATGTGGTCTTTCAATAAGAGTCCAAATATTATTTTTTTAAATTGGTTAAGTTCCTCATGCATGTCATTAATCCAATCAACATCATTTTTAGCATCATCATAACATTTAGGTTCAATTTTAGATACAAATGCTAAATTATTACAAGCATCTCTAAATGATGATCTAGTTCTCACTCCTTGAGAAGGATCACCAATAATTTGATCTTTAGGGTGACTAAGAACATACCTTCATCCTCTTTCTAATTCATCATTACCTTGTGAGGCTTCAGGTAGGTCAGTGTTCCCTTCTTCACTTACCTTTTGTGTATCGTTCTTGTCCTTTAATGTGATGTCCTTGAATTGATCTTCAATGTCATCTACATCATTTATACATTTTTCCTTCCTTGATGGAAGATCATTAGATTCATCAATGATAACATGAATTGATTCTTCAACTACTAAAGTCTTTTTGTTGAATATTCTAAAAGCTCTACTATGTAAAGAATATCCGAGAAAAATTCTTCATCAGACTTAGCGTCAAATTTAACAAGATTTGATTTTCCATTATTTAATACAAAACATCGACATCCAAAGATATGAAAATAACTTATATTAGGTTTTCTTCCTTTCCAAAGTTCATACGGAGTCTTTTTCAAAACAGGTCTGATTAATGCACGATTTAAAACATAGCATGCAATGTTAATAGCTTCTGCCCAAAAATATTTAGGAAGATTGCTTTCACACAACATGGTATGCGCCATTTCCTCTAATGTTCTATTCTTTCTTTCAACTACTCCATTTTGTTGTGGTGTTCTTGGTGCAGAAAAATTATGTTTAATTCCATTTTTATTACAAAATTCTTCAAAAGATTTATTTTTAAATTCTTTTCCATGATCACTTCATATTGACAAAACAGAAGAATTCTTTTCGTTTGTAGTTCTTTTAAATAATTTTTGAAATGACGAAAATGCTTCATCTTTACTAGCTAGAAATAAAACCCATGTAAAGCGAGAGAAATCATCAATAATAACGAAACCGTATCTTTTACCTCCTAGACTAGTGGTTCTTATAGGACCGAATAAATCAATATGCAAGAGCTCCAACAGTCTAGTGGTTGAAACAAAATTATTTGATTTAAAAGAAACTCGGGTTTGTTTTCCAAATTGACAAGCATTACAAATATTATCTTTTTCAAAAATAAGTTTTGGCAAACCATATACTAAATCCTTTTTAATTAATTTAGATAGTAAATCCATGCTTGCATGAGCTAGCCTACGATGCCATAACCAACTATTATCAGTTTTATTATTTGTAGCAACTAGGCAATCAACATTTTGATCATACAAATCATTTAAATTAACAATGTATACATTACCATGCCTTTGACCAACAAATCTCATGTTTTCATTAGCAGGATTTCTAACAATGCATAAGGATGATTCAAATGTAACATTAAATCCTTTGTCACATAATTGACTAATGCTAAGTAAATTGTGTTTCAAACCTTTTACAAGCATAACATTATCAATATAAGCATGAGGTGTGATACCTATTTTTCCAATGCCAATTATTTTTCCTTGGCCATTATCATCGAAAGTAATAACACCTCCATCTTTTGCTTCCAAAGTGATGAATTATGATTCATCACCGGTCATGTGTCTTGAGCACCCGCTGTCCAAGTACCATTGTCTTTTAATTGCTTGGGTTGCAAGACACACCTGCATACACAATTTCAATTTTTGTTCTTAGATACCCAAGCTTTCTTGGGTCCTTTAGGGTTAGTCAAAATGGTTCCTTTTGGGATCCATATTTTCCTTATCTTTTGTGTTTGACAAATATAAGCTTTGTATCCAATTTTTCTACATTTAAAACAAGTAAGTTTGGTAGAATCATTAGCATGCTCATAAATATTTTTCAAAAATTTTTGTCTTTCAAGAGGATTGAATCCAAGACCAGCTCTATTATAAACAGCTCTTTGATTATTTAAAATCATTTCTAATTTTTCTGAGCTTAATGTAAATCTATCAACAATTGATTTTAATTCATTCACTTCATTTTTCAAATCTTGGTTTTGTTTTAACAATGATTCATTATCCTTTGAAAATCTTTTCTTTTCAATGGTAAGATTTTTATTTCATTTTTCAAATCCATATTCTTTGAACTTAAATTTGTGAAATCGTCAATCAGTTCATAAAATGCACCATGCAGCTCATCAAAAGTAAAATCATCTAAAAAGTTAGGGCTTACCTCATCATTATCAGCCATGAAGCAAACATTGGCAACTTCAGTTTTCTCTTCATTTTCTGAAATTGTAGCTTCACTATCGCTCCAAGTGGCCATCATTGCCTTTTTCTTTATTCTTTTAGATGCCTTCTTTAATAGTGGACAATCTGGTCTGATGTGTCTAGGCTTCTTACACTCATAGCATGTAGGAGGTTCACTCTTTTCCTTATCTTTGCTATGATCTCCTTTGACAAAATGCTTTCTTTTTCCAAATCTTTTTTCTTCATGAACTTTTTAAATTTCCTTAAAATAAGTGCCATATCATCATCTTTCTTACTGTCACTTGTGGTTTCTTCACTCTCATCTTCTTGAGTTGCACTCTTCAATTCCATGGTCCTTCTCTTCTTTGAATCATCTTCATCAATATGTTGTCATTGCTGAAGCTCGTGAGTCATCAAAGAACCGACCAACTCTTCAAGTGATAAAGTGTTGAGATCTTTTGCTTCTTGAATTGCTGTGACTTTTGCTTCCCATGTCCTAGGTAAAGATCTTAAAATTTTTCTAACAAGATCACTGTTAGCATAAGATTTTCCAAGACTCTTCAATCCATTAATAATGTCAGTAAATCTTGTAAACATATCAGTAATATTTTCAGCTGAATCCATCTTAAATAATTCATACTTATGAACAAGCATATTTATTTTGGATTCATTGACTTGATTTGTACCCTCATGGGTGACTTCAAGTCTATCCCATATTTCCTTAGCAGACATGCAAGTTGATATGCGATTAAATTCATTTGCATCAAGAGAACTATAAAGAATATTCATAGCCTTTGCATTTAATTGAGCTAATTTCTTATCTTGCTCATCCCATTCAGATTCAGGTTTTGCAACATTAATATTTTCAACCATAATTATGGGTGTGTGTGGTCCATTAATTATGATTCCCCATAAATCATAATCTAGTGCTTGAATGAAGATTTTCATTCGTGCTTTCCAATATATGTAGTTTGTTCCATTGAACAAAGGTGGTCTATTAGTTGATTGTCCCTCAATCAACATGGAATTCATTGGGATTACTATTGATCTTTGGCTCCAAGCTAATCAAAGCTATAGAAATCAAGAGCACGCTGCTCTGATACCACTTGTTGCCCATATGTAGTAACCCAAGAGGGGAGTGAATTGGGTTATTTAAAAAATTTAATAGCTATGCAGATATATATGCTTTTAACCTTAATTTTGATTTGCAGCGGTGAAGTGGGGTGCACATAATAATAACAACAGAAAAGGAAACAACCACAAATACACATAAGTTTATAGTGGTTCGGTACCAAACTCAGCACCTACATCCACTCCTCAACACCTTTGGATATTCCACTAATCGTATCACAATGATTACAACCTCTAGCCGAACCAGGCTAGCCCTCTTATTTATACGGCACAAGGCAGCCAAAAAACCCCTAGCCAAACCTAGGCTAGTCCTCTTGTTTCACAGCACAAGGAAGCCAAAAACCCCTAGCCAAACCTAGGCTAGTCCTCTTGTTTAAATGGCACAAGGAAGCCAACAACAAACCAGGGTTCACTAACCCTTTTACAAGATAATCAGAGTATGTAAAGGAGAAGCTCCTATAATGAACAAATATTCTGAATATACTTTACAACTTTTGAAGCAATAAACTCAGCAATAAATGAAGTAGGTTGAAGCAGCTGAAGTCTTGAATGCTTGAAAAGCTTCAATGATTCGGACGGCCTTTCGGAGCAAGGAATGAACTTGAATGCCCAGCAACCACTCAACAAATATGCAATGAAGGCTCTTTTCTTGGATTTTTCTCTTTGAAATTTCTTTTTCAAAAATCATCTAGGTGTGCTTCTAATCCTAGCTATTTATATCCATCTAACAGGAAGATATCTGTTAGATACATAAGAAATAAATAGAAATAATAACGGGAAGAAAATATAACCGTTAAACATGTTTTCCTTAAGCATTGAATGCAGATCTCCATTTGAGGAAGGATGAGCATTGTAAAAATTTAAAAATCTAAAAGTTAAATATAGCTTAAAATAGCAATAGAGAGAGAGAGAGAGAGAGAAAGAGCACTCTTAAAAGCTTAGGCGGTGGTGGACTGAAAAATGGCTCCAGGTAGCTGAGGATATGAATGCCATCGTCCAAGAATGAAGCAAGAGACCTCAGCTAGCTAATCAGTTAGCTAACTAGAGAGGTCACAGCAAAAGAATCATCCAGAGGCAGCACTTCAGTCAGCTTGGCAGCTAACTAAGCGAAAGTCAGTTAGCTCTTTAGCTAACTATCAGAGAAAAAGTAATGGCAGAAAAAAAATTCATGCATTCATAGTTAGCTCTCCAGCTAACTCAATTTGGAATCCTCGGCTGCAGGAGAAAAAAGAAGACAATTAGTTAGCTGAATAGCTAACTGAAGAATGGCCAGTTAGCTCACGAGCTAACTAGAAGCAAAAGCAACATATTGTCCGTCCAGCTTAGTTAGCTCTCCAGCTAACTGAGCAAAAGGGCAGCCATCCGTTCTGATATAATAGTTAACTCTCCAGCTAACTAACCAACAGTCAGCTAGCTCTTTAGTTAACTGAATTTTGAATCCCCACGGCTGAGACGTTCCCTGTGAAAATAAGTTAGCTGAGCAGTTAGCTCCAGGATGAAATAGTTAGCTAAGCAGTTAACTAAAAGAAACATCACAAAAAGAAAATAATGAAATAGCGATGCAATTTTAGCGACGCAAAGATGCGTCGCTAAAATTGCGACTACATTGCGACGCCTCCGCGTCAAAAAAACATTGCGACGCAAATAGCGACGCATTAGCGACTCAATAAACCATAAAATTAAAAAAAATTTAAATTTAGCGATGCAAAAATGTGTCGCAATTTATAAAATGTGTTTTTTTAAAATATTATTAAAGGAATAAAATATTGCGATGCAGCTAAGTGCGTCGCAATGTTTTAAAAAAATTAATTATGTTAAATATCGACGCATTAGCGACGCAATAAACATAAAATGAAAAAAAATATTTAATATAGCGACGCAAAATTGCATCGTAAATATTAATAAAAAAATTAATTTTATAAAATATAATTATGAAATAAAAATATTGCGACGCAACTCAGTGCGTCGCAATATATTTGAAACACATAATAATTTTAAATAGCGACGCATTAGCGATGCAATAGACCAGAAAATTGTAAAAGTTAATTTTAATTTAGCGACGCACTAATTGCATCGTAATTATTTTAAATGAAATTAATTTTTATAAATATTAATATGAAAAAAAATATTGCGATGCAAAATAGTGTGTCGCAATGTTTTTAAAAAACTTAATTACTTTAAATAGCGATGCATTAGCGACGCATAAACCAGAGAAATATAAAAATTATTTTTAAATTTAGTGACGCAATAATTGCATCGTAATTAATTTAAATAAAATTTATTTTAAGAAAATAGTATAATGAAATAAAAATATTGCAACGCAATCCAGTGCATCGCAATGTTTTGTTAAAAATAAATATGTTAATTAGCGACGTAATAGCGATGCAATAAAACAGTAAAGTAATAAAAAAAATTTTATTTAACGACGCAAATTAATGCGTCGCAATACTTTAAAAGAAATTCATAATTCCAAATTAGCGAGGCATTAGTGACGCAACAAATTAAAAAATATAATTAAAAATTAATAATATCCAAGATCGGTCGTCGTCGACCGTGATCGATCATGGCTTCGATCGATCGCAACCGTCGGGTCGTCGCCGATCGGATCGATCGCGATCGTCCGAGATCGGTCATCGCCGATCGGGATCGATCATGGCTTCGATCGATCGCAACGGTCGGATCGTCACCGATCCGATCGATCGCGACAGTCCGAGATCGGTAGTCGCCGACCGGGATCGATCATGGCTTCGATCGATCGCAACCCTCGATCGTCACCGATCCGATCGATCGCAACGGTCCGAGATCGGTCATCGCCGATCAGGATCGATCATGGCTTGGATCGATCGCAACC
>UESW01004057.1:256870-307378 GCA_900491605.1 Calamus simplicifolius | reverse complement strand
GGTTAATCAAAGAAATTTTGCCAAATGATAATGTTGCAGCAGACAGTTTTTATGCAACAAAGAAGTTGTTGCGTGGGCTTGGGCTCCCAGTAAATAAGATCGATTGTTGCTTGAACAATTGTATGATATTTTGGGGTGAAGACTCAGAGCTGAGATGGTGTAAGATTTATGGGCAATCGAGGTACAAAAATAGCGAAGGAGGAGCCAGTACAAGTAGGAGGAAAAGTGTGCCTTACAAGAGGATGCATTACTTTCCTCTTACCCCACGCCTGCAGAGATTATACAGATCTGAGGCAACAGCTGCTGATATGAGATGGCATGCCGAACATGAATCTAAAAAGGATGAAATGCGGCATCCATCAGATTCAAAGGCTTGGAAGCATTTCAATGAAAATCATCCTGATTTCGCTGAAGATATAAGGAATGTGAGATTAGGTCTTTGTACCAATGGCTTCCAACCATTTGGTCAAGCGGGGCAACAGTATTCATGTTGGCCTGTGATACTGACTGTATATAACCTTCCTCCATGGAAGTGCATGACAGATACTGCAATGTTTTTAACCGTTTTGGTTCCAGGACCATCAAATCCAAAGGAAAAGATTGATGTCTTTCTGCAACCGTTGGTGGCCGAATTGAAAATGTTGTGGGAAACAGGAGTCGTAGCCTACGACATTTCTATGAAACAGAATTTCATCATGAGAGCTGCTTTGATGTGGACAATAAGTGATTTCTCGGCATATGCAATGTTGTCTGGTTGGAGCACTGCTGGACGTCTGGCATGCCCTCATTGCATGTATGATTCGGATGCATTTACATTGCAGAAGAGTGGTAAGCAGTCATGGTTTGATAACCATAGGAAGTTCTTGCCCCCAAATCATCCTTACAGGCGTAACTTGATCGCCTTCCGGAAGAACAAAGCAGTCACAAAATTTGCCGAACCGTTAGGTCCGGCACGGATATATTTGATACTATAGAGCATTTGGGGTTGATGTATGCATGGGAACCGGATGCAGATAGAATAAATGGCCGTATATGTAAAGAACATAACTGGAAGAAGCGAAGTATATTTTGGGATTTGCCTTATTGGAGCACAAATCTCATCCGGCACAACTTGGATGTTATGCATATCGAGAAAAATTTCTTTGATAACATATTTAACACGGTGCTAAACATCCCGGGAAAAACAAAAGATACTGCAAAGTCAAGAGAAGAACTTAATCAGTACTGCAGAAGAGGTGATTTGAGAAGGAGTGCCGACGGGACCTATCCTAAAGCCTGTTACACTCTTGACAGAAATTCACGAGAAGTTTTATGTAACTGGCTTAGAGGGTTAAAATTTCCAGATGGTTATGCCTCAAATATCGGTAGGTGTGTGGACATGCATAAGCTCAAGTTGTTCGGCATGAAGAGTCACGACTGCCATGTTTTCATGCAACGGTTATTACCTATAGCTTTTCGTGAGTTGCTTCCGCAACATGTCTGGAAGGCAATTACGGAGCTCAGCTTGTTCTTCAAGGAGTTATCTGCCGCAGTCATTACTTCTGCATCCATGGCAAGGCTTGAGGAGGAAATTCCAATTATTTTATGCAAGCTTGAGCGAATATTTCCTCCCAGTTTTTTTGACTCAATGGAGCATTTACCGGTTCACTTGCCATACGAAGCGAGCATAGCTGGTCCCGTGCAGTATCGCTGGATGTATCCTTTCGAGAGGTAAATATATACATCATTAAGATATGTTGACATTTCAAATATTATTTCATTGCAAGAAAATTGGTTAATTTTTTGTTTCAACTTTACATATAGGTATCTTAAGAAGTTAAAAAATAATGTGCGTAATAAGGCAAGGGTTGAAGGTTCTATATGCAATGCACACTTGGTCGAAGAAGTTTCAGCTTTTGCCTCGCATTACTTTGAGGGTCACGTCCACACGAGGAGCCGAAATCTTGGTCGTAACGATGACGTATGTGTGGACGAAGGAGAACCTAATGACGGTAGAATATCAATTTTTAAAGGTATCGGCCGTTCATTTGGTGGGCAGAAGTCAAGAAATCTTAGCGATATGGAGTATAATGCAGCACATTATTACATCCTAATGAACTGTAGAGAAGTCGATCCATATATTGAGTAAGTGTATACTTCAATGCTTAATTGAAAATTTTAATTTAAATTACAATATACCATAATATTTAATTGCTAACATCAGTTTTCATCCTTTTCATCCCATAAGGATGTTTTGTGATAGACAACGACAGATGAATCCCGACATCAGTCAAGTTGCAATTGGGCAGAAATTAGAAACGGAGTTTGCTTACTGGTTTTATGAATTTGTGAGTAGTATCACTCAATCAATTTCAATAATGGCTTTTATTTTTTGAATTGGATGTGAATAGCTTATTAATTTATAGGTAAACGGTCCATGGTCCACAACCGACAATATTTTCATTAAATGTCTATCGCAATGGCCATTGAAGACCGTAACAACCTCTACTAACTTCAAGAGGCACGCAGAACTGGGGCGTGTGTGTTAAAGGAGAAAGTGTTGGAGCAAATATGCAGGATTATTATGGAAAGTTAGTAGAGGTGGTTGAAGTTGAATATCCCGGTTGGCCTATGAAACGAACCGTATTGTTTCGTTGTGATTGGTTCGATCCGATAGTTCCTGTGGGCAAAAGGGTTCATAACGACTACAATTTGGTTGAAGTGAACCATCGACGAAGATTGCAGAAATATGACCCATTCATCCTTGCATCCCAAGCTCAGCAAGTCTTTTACTGCGGATATCCAAGTTTGCGCAACGACAAGCGAGATTGGTGGGCCGTTTCTAAAATCGTCCCACGTTCAACAATCGTATTAGAGGAGAGTTCATCAAGTCAATCAGCCGAGTGCCCTGCATTTCAAGAGGATGAGATGGAAATGCATGCAATTGAGGACGACACAAGGGCTCCTGAAACATCACTTAGAGATCCAAATGGTGATGTCCAAGAAATTGCGGATGCAAATGTTCGGTTTCCTTCCGATGATAATGAAACTGAATCGCAGTCCGATACGGCATCGGATGTTGAACCAACATTTCACGAAACAAATGACACCGATTAAACATAGAGGTTTTTTAAAATTTAACTTTTTTTTATAAGTGTTAAATTTTTACATAGTCAATCATTAATCGTAATTTAATTGTATGAATCTTTAGTATTTTCAGTATGACGGGCAGAGGTAGATCTACCGACGACAGACGGAGTGAGCAGGGACGTAGCCCTGCTGCATCAGATCACATGAGCGTCGGAGATGGAGAGTTGGATCTCCAGCAGTCGCACAGCCTTCGATCTCTCCAGCAGTATTACCATCCAGCCGATCGGCACATACCTCCGAGAGTTCTTCCACAATCGGCCGCACCGTACTTCGACTTGATGCTCAGGGGCTGTAAGTATATACTAATTAAAAATATATGTTTATGTTTTTAAGTCAATTACTTATAAACATGCATTTTTTTAACAGATTTATTGAGCAGCATCATGTATCCAGCCACATCAGCGCCGTATTTCAGAGGCGTGCAGATCCCAGTGGCTACGATTGGCGCCACGTATCTCCAGCCACGAGGGAGTTTTATTTTTCTGAGTTTCAGGTAAACTTATTAAATACAATTTATCACTGATATAAAATTTTTTAATCTTAATAAATTCAGAAACTAACTATTTATTTTAATGCAGAAAAAGTTTACGTGGGATCCTGCCAGCCATGATGCCATTAGGGCAGCATGGGAGGCTCTGACGGACGCCGATACTCCGACATGCTTCATCGTTGGAGGTCATCGGGTCAGCGTCCTGCGCATGTGCCAGAGGGTATTTGGCATGAGTGGCAGCAGGCCTGGCAGTCCGATGGCTGGCGCAGGAGGTCCGCATCAGCCAGCACGAACCGCCGATCTGAGAAGGGCGGTCCTGGCATGGGTCTCTCCCGCCATACTTCGGGCTCCATTTCGATTCAGGAGCACAGACGGCATATGGTAAGAAAACATAAATATTTTAATTACTATTTTAGTTATTTACAAATATTTGTATTAATATTAATTTTTTTATTATTATAGTCTGAGCAGGAGGGCGGAGATCCTGGTGAGTTTCGTCTATTCAGGGCGACACACACCAGGAGGGACGGTTCCTGGGTCGACACGCGATCACGGGAGGTTGCGGTAAGAAATTAAATTTATGTAGTATCTATTTAATTTCTAAAATTTTATTTCAAAAAATTTATTAACTCATTTATTGTTGATTTCATAATTTAAAGACACGAGTCGAGGAGCTTCGCTCCCAGGCATCGCAGGTCGACTCCACTGATGGGGAGACGTCCGTCGAACTCTCAGCAGAGGAGAGTCGGCGTGTGTTTTTGGAGGCTGTTGGTGCCCAGCGCGAGACCGCAGGGTCTATGGTCTGGGCACTAGAGCTTCTACATATTTTCCCCATCAGGCCTCCAGCTCGCGAGTTTTGGTGATATTCCTCCCGAGCATTTAGACGACCTTCGGAGATCTATTGCAGAGGAGGTTCGGTAGGAGGTCGAGCAGGATTTTGAGGATCGTATGCGAGGCCGGAATCAGGAGATTGCAGACATGCGAGATGAGATGCATCATTTGCGGGATATGGTTAGCCGCTTGTCGCAGAGTCTCCAGCCTCCACAGCCTCCACATGATCGCTCAGATTCTTGATGTATTTTTTTTCTTTTTATATGTTGTACATGAAAACTTCAAAATTTTAATATTATTTATTTTTGTAAATTGATTATTGTTTGGATCAATATGAGTGAAGAATGTTTCGATCAATATTTAAATGTAACGAAATTATATTAACCGTTTTAATTTTTAAATTTTTATTTTTAAAAAAATATTTATTTAGCGATGCATTAGCGACTGCAATTGCATCACTAATATTTTCAAATATTATTATTAAATATTACGACGCAATGAGCTGGCGTCGCAATATTTTTAAAAAAATTAATTAGCGACGCATTAGCGACTCAAATTGCATCGCTAATATTTTTATAATATTACTATTAAATATTGCGACGCAATGATCTGGCGTCGTAATATTTTTAAAAAAAGTTAATTAGCGATGCATTAGCGACTAAAATTGTGTCGCTAATATATCTAAAATATTATTAATAAATATTGCGATGCAGTGACCTGGCGTCGCAATATTTTAAAAAAATTTTATTAGCGACGCATTAGCGACTAATATTGCGTTGCTATTATATTTAAAATATTATTATTAAATATTACGACGCAGCTAAATGCATTGCAATATTGAGACACAATTGAATGCGTCGCAATATTTAATATTAATATTTAAAATATTAAAATTTAGTTTTAAATTTAGCGACGTATTTTGGTGCGTCGTAATATTGCGACGCATCTCTGCGTCGCAGAGAGTCGCTGTTTTGCGACGCAATTGCGACAAATTATGGTTGCGACGATATTCTCAGCGACGCAGTCATTGCATCGCTAATGCGTCGCAATAGCATGTTTAGCGATGCATTTTGACGTCACAATAATTTTTTTTTCTTGTAGTGCGTCAGCTAGCTAGAAGGAGTTTCAGTTAGCTAACAAGACATCCAGCCAGCTAGCTAAAATTGGAGGGTGTTCGGCCAATGCACTGTGACAAGCAAATCAGTTAGCTGAAGGAATTCCAGCTAGCTAACAAGCTAGCTCACCAGTTGACTAAAAAAAAAAGGACGTTCGGCCAGGCACCTAAGACAAGTTTCTTAGTTAGCTGAAAGGGCTCCAGCTAGCTAATAAACTAGCTCACCAGCTAGCTAAAAAAGGAGGACGTTCGGCCCAAGCACTGTGGCGAAAATTTTAGTTAGCTGAAGGGCATGCCAGCTAGCTAATTGAAAGAACATGCTAGCTAACCAGTTAACTCCAAGAAAAATAAAAATATCTAAAGCAAAGTAAAATAAAGTACTTTCTTACCAGTCAATTTTGCATGAAGATACTTACTTGCAAGGCGACTGAACTTCCTTGTATCAATCTTAGAATTGCTTAATTTGTTTTGTAATAATCAAAATCAATCTAGGGTCAACAGCAGACATCGACAAGATTGGCCAAAATGGAAGGATGCAATCGATTCTGAATTAAAATCGCTAGTAAAATGTAAAGTTTTTGGACCGGTTGTCCAAACACATGCTAGTGTAAAACCTATAGGATATAAATGGGTATTCATGCGAAAGTGAAATAAGGATAATGAAATTGTGAGGTATAAAGCACGACTAGTTGCCCAAGGATTCTCACAAAGACCTAGTATTGATTATGAAAAGACGTATTCTCCTGTGGTGGATGCAATAACTTTTCGGTATTTGATTAGTCTGGCAGTGCATGAAAAACTTGAATTGCATCTTATGGATGTAGTGACAGCCTATCTATATGGCTCACTTGACAATGATATCTATATGAAAATCCCAGAAGGATTATAATTGCCTGAAAAGTCTAACTCTAATTCGAAAGAACTTTATTCGATAAAGTTACAGAAGTCTCTCTATGGGTTAAAACAAGCAGAGCGTATATGGTACAATCATTTGACTGAATACCTATTAAAACAAGGCTATAACAATGATCTCATATGTCTTTGTGTCTTTATAAAGAGATCTGGATCACAATTTTTAATCATTGTAATATATGTTGCTGATTTAAACATGATTGAAACTCTTGAAGAGCTTCAAAGAGCAATAGATTGCTTAAAACAGGAATTTGAAATGTAAGATCTTGGAAGAACAAAATTTTGCTTTGGATTTTTTTTTCACCAATATGCTTATACAACAAAGATACTTAAAAGGTTTTATATGGATAAAGCACACCCATTGAGTACTTTAATGGTCGTAAGGTCACTTGAAATCGATAAAGATTCTTTCCGATCTAAGAAAGATGACAAAGAACTACTTGGTCCTGAAGTACCATATCATAGCGTAATAAGTGCATTAATGTATCTTGCGACTCACACTCAACCTAATATATCTTTTTCAGTAAACTTGTTAGGAAGATATAGTTCTTCGCCTACAAGAAGGTATTGGACAGGTGTTAAGCGCATATTCCGATACCTCAGAGGTACAATGGATATGGGTTTGTATTATTCAAATTTATCTAAATCTGAGTTGGTAGGTTTTGTAGATGTAGGATATTTGTTTGATCCTCATAATGATCGATTACAAATGGGTTATGTCTTTACATACGGCGGCACTGCTATTTCATAGCGTTCTACAAAGCTATATCATCTAATCATGCCTAAATTCTAGCAATTAATGAAGCAAGCCAAGAATGTGTATGGCTTAGATCGGTAATCCAATACATTCATAAGACGTGGATTATTCTCTCAAAAGATCAACTATTTTGTATGAGGATAATACAGCCTGTATAGCTCAACTAAAAGGAGGGTATATCAAAAGTGACAGAACAAAATATATATCCCCAAAGTTCTTTTTTACTCATTACCTTAGAAGAGTGGTGCTATTAATATTCAACAAGTTCGATCTAGCGATAATCTCACTGATTTATTTATGAAAGCACTGTTTACAAAGAGATTTAAAAAGTTAGTCCAAAAAATTGGACTACAACGATTCAAGGATCTCGAAGATAATTTAAGGGAGGTATATCAAGTGATGTAGTCAAAAGGGGAAGCAAATACTGTACTCTTTTTTTTTTTTCCTTAGCTGCATGGTTTTCTTTTAATAAAAGATATGAATGATGTACTTTTTATGGTCAAATAAATGAACATCTAAGGGGGAATGTTATAATATTGCTAATAAAATAGATGTTCATTGATATTTAAGGAAGTTTAAGTTATAAAGATTGTTCATTGGTATTCCAAGGGAAGTTATATATATTGGTATTACATGTAACATCTTTTACCATCTGCCTATAAATAGATGTCATGAAATTATTTGAGATCGATGAAATAAGATGCAAATAAAATAAAATAAAAATTTTAATACTTCTTTTCTTAGCCTCTTTGTTCAATTGTTACTCTTTAATTATATAACAATTCTACTAATTTCCTCTTTTAATGTCCTCTGAAGCTGTATGCATTGTTGGGCCAGTCATGAGCTCAATTGCTGCAACGGCACAGATGCAGCGCATTATCTCACAACCGACATCAAAGACGTTAAACATCAATCCTCCGGCAAAACTAATCCCATCCGATCTACAAAATTTTAGTTAAATTAACCAGTGCTGCTGCATGCTTGAACGGTCTGTCTAAAATATAAGAGACAGCGAGTGCTCGTGGAGAGCTGAGCTCGAGATAAGCTTCTAAGCATGAAACAAGCTTCGACGAGAAGATCTTTAAAACATCCTTAGCACACGTGTTCTGGATTCACAGCGCAGGTAAGTCTGACAGAATGAATATATGCTCTTCGAAAATTAAATTGGCCGATTTCAAGAACCCATGAGTGCAATTATGCATTGTTGCCATAATAAGCTAACCATGAAAGGGGTAACTGCCATTCTCCGTCTCAAGTGCCATATTCCTTAACAAAATCATGGAAATATATTTAGTCACGTATGCCAATAATTTAAAGCTGTAATAAAGGTTGCTTGTTTTCCTTCGTGATATCACTTCCATTCAGAAGGCCATCATCATACACGGAAGACTTTGTACCGATTCCAGTGCCGGTTACTTGTAACTTGAGAATCTAAACCTCATGTATGGAACAACCGACGAAAGTCCGTCCCCGGAAAACATCGTGTCTATGGTCTTCTTTTTCCCGCCTCTTTTGTTTCTTCCGAGCAAGCGTTACCTGCGGTAGCGATAGCGCTTGAAGTTGAAATACACATGCAGAATGCCCCGCTCAAACGTACATTTGAAACCTTTCTTGTGAGAATATTCCCATTCCTTATTCACAATACGGAAGGCCTGAACATGCGCAAGAAAACAGGAAGAAGCAAAATCAGAAATGAATTACTCTAAGAAAAGACCATGATTAGCACATAGGCAGATCAAGGTATTGGACACTCACAATATCCTCATATGGAGGCCCTGCATGAAATCTTATGAGGCATGTCTCTCCATTGCTGCCATCCTTTTCAATAGTGTAGGTAGGAGCTTTTGATTTGTCGACCAGATCAGGGTAAAATATATTAAATTTGTAGCCCTGTACAATTTTAGGAGGGGGATTGTCATGATCATAATGTGTTTGGTTATACTTGTTCCACTCGTATCCAGTATGAACCCTATTGAAATACTTCGGCTTTCTTGGACGGTACTTATCATGCCACCAGTACACCTGGAAGCACACAAAATGCCAAGCTGTCAACATCATATCAAGAAAATTAAGAGGTTGATTCACATAATGATTTCAGTCAAAAAAATAAAAAAAATTCAATGGAAAAAAAAGACGCTGATCATGCAGTGCTTTACAGATGCCAGG
The DNA here is from genome assembly GCA_900491605.1 of Calamus simplicifolius. NCBI lineage: Eukaryota > Viridiplantae > Streptophyta > Magnoliopsida > Arecales > Arecaceae > Calamus > Calamus simplicifolius. The sequence continues at coordinate 297,979 of UESW01004057.1, read as the reverse complement.
GCATGTAACATTTCTAATTTCAAGCAAATACAGGAGAGGCATGTAATATCAATTTCTGAAATAAAAAATTGCACAACTGAGCAAAAAAATAGAGATGCAAATCATCATATAATTTCATGTAAGGATGCATGTCTTTAAGATGACAAGAATCACAATAGATCTGTTAAAATCCTGAAGCTAGATCAATTCATGCAAGGAGAAAATCCATATAGCAACATTCAGAACGCATGCATATGCGCGCATCTGCAGGTGCACACAGACGCATTTGCATGTGCGCGTGAGTGAGAGAGAGAGAGAGAGAGAGATCCAGAAAAGTTTCCACCTGGGAATCCAGATTTACTTCAGCACCAGCACCAAACACTGCATCGCCTTCCTCCATAGCCCCCATTGCTTTCAGTGCTTTCAGCTCCATATCATCAGGTGTGCTCGCCTTTGCTGCCATTGCTTCCTGAATCCTTCTCTGTTGCTCTACCACTACAGCCTCACGTTTCCGATCCTGCAACAAAATATAATATTCCCAGAAGGTGTCATACTTTCTGATTACAATATAAAAAGAATCAGGAAATTTTTTGTGCATGTAACATAACAAGCATGCCCACCTTGTGATGTAGAAACAGAGAAAGCAAAGGTTATTATAATATTAAATTATGCATTCGTCCAATCCACCAAAAGGCTAAGACCAAAGAAATTCAATCTCAGGTTCAAGTAAGGTTCTTTAGCCAAAGGTCAAGCTAAAGAAGTTGAAGCCCCAAAATAAACGGTTTAGATTTGGGCTTAAATTTTTAAGGCTAGCAAGAGCCCACTCAGGCTTGGCACAGTCCTGGTACCTTGGGTCAAGTATACTCCACTAGGCCCAGGCCTGGTGATCTCAGTCCATGATCAAACTCTGGCAGAACTCAAACTGAGCCCAGGCCAACCTATTGAAACTCAAGAAAAGACTGAGTAGATAAAACATAAAATTTGATGCTTATTTTGGCTTGGTATTATTTATATGCAATAAATAAAACAAATATCTGATACAATAATAAAATAGTAAATATAGTGGAACTCAACAGAAAATCAGACACTCTTGACTGTAAACCTTGACGGAAAAAATAAGGGATGGCTGTTTGATCTTTTTAAATAAATCAGAAATACATTTTATGCTAGAAGAGGTCTCAAAGTTAGCATAACATTTCTTTCAAATCAGTTCAGAAAAAATCAGATAATTCACAAATGTTCATGCTAAGATCAGCTGACTCAACCTGATCCATGGGTTGATTCAGTATGAACTAGATCATGTGAAAAATGGCTTGGCTTAGGAACACATTACCACAAACTAGAGTGGAGCAGGCAGTTTGAACTGGCTTTTCAAACTATGGTTGACACCCACAATAAAGATGTTATATGACCACTCAATTTCTCAAAATTATTTATGCTTCCAGGTTCAACAGGAAGGAGCGCTCAACCAAATAGTCCCAAAATAATGATTTCCCCATGGTAAAAGTCCAACAAAAGAAGAGTTTTAAATTGGGAATGCTTTTCTTTTGAAAACCAATCTTTAGTTGTCAACAGAACTGAATTTAACCAAGGTTTTGTAGCATCAGTTGATTATCTGAGCCCTGAATTTTAACTTATAACCGAAATAACACAAGCACAATCTCTTTGCTCAGACTGGATGAATCCAACTTTCCATCAGTGGTCAACTCGTTTCCAAGGCAGCACACCAGAGGTCATCATTATATAAAGGGCGAAGACACATTTAATTGTTAAATAGAGAACTAATCAGGCACATTACCAGCTCAGCTCTATCCTCTTCAGGATCAATTGCCTCTTCGTCTTCATGACCATGCAAGAGCTCTGGTGAAAAGGAGCCTGCCTCTTCTTCCAGCTCATGTTTTGGTTCAACGAGTGCAGGTTCAGGAGAATAAGGCTTTGCATCTGTAGAATAAAGTTTAATCAGATAAAATATTCACATGATGCTCTAAAAAACTAGGAGATTGCAGAGAAGTTTGAATTAAGCAAGGAAATATACCCTCTGTATCCAGCACCGTATCTTCCTCTTTAATCTCAATTTCATTATCTGTCTCGAAGCCCTGTTCAGCCTTAACAGGCTGCTCTAAACGTTCCAGATGCTTTCTCAACAGAGAAGCATGAATTTCCTTTAAACAAGCCTGCATATAAAAAAATAGAATTCATAAGCATACACTAAAACTGTTACCAAACTACTAAACCAACAAAAAGGAAGAATTCCCAGAAAATTAAACAATCCCAGCTTACATGAACTTCCAGGACTGGAAGTTTAATTCAAGTAGAAACACATCATGAAAACAAAATTCATGTGGCACCAATGAATGAAAACAAGCCTTATCAAGATGTAAGTTTACTTTTGTTTATACAGATAGAACAGGGACACCAAGAGAATAAAGACTAAAAGAATAACAGATATAAGAGATAGACAAATGGCAAAAGAATCCAGCTCCCGAATGATGAATGATCGTGGCTATGATCTCATTTAGTATTTGATAAAACAGAAGTGCTCATGACTTCAAATCTGAAATTGAAAGTACAAAAATAAAACAAAAAAAAGCAAATATCTTGCTATCAGTTCTTGATGGCATGGAGTAGCTAGCAAATTACAAACAGTAATTGCTACATCTGTAAACTGCCCTATTTTGACTTCTTAGTCCACAATACAGGAATGCACAAACATACAAAGCTATGAAGTCACTCAAAGAAACTTAAAATTTTCTTTGCATGACTCACCAATGAATCAAGAATGAAACAAGATGTATGTGCACGATTGCACATGCATCCGTGTGCATGCACATGCATACCATCTGGAAATATAGGAAAAACTTGTGCATTAAAAATCCATCTTCTCTTCCTTGCGATGCTAATCTTGTATATGTATTAATCCTTACATAACTGGCAAATGCAAAGCAAGATCTCAAAATAATTTAAAATGTTGGCAATTGTCAAATGTTATCTGGAGATGTAATGTAGAAGGAAGTTGTTTTGCAGGGAAAAAGGGAGAAGGGAGTTGGGTATTGAAAGGAACCTGCTGCCCTACTTGGAATCTTTTGTACAACTTGAATATTAAGTCACAAAACACCAGCATGAATTCTATTTGTATTCTAGAATACTAAGAATAGATTAATAAATAAATATGCACGTGCAAATGGCAGGAAATCTAATCAGAAAGTCTTAATTCTTATTTTGCAGAGGACAGTTGAGAATTTTATACCTTTGCCTTATATATTTGAAGTCGTTTCAAAACAGCTTCCCAATACTCAACAACCTTGGCTGTGCCTGAGCGCATCTGCGACTCGATCTGATGTTGCATGGTCTCCAGCTCATTGAATGTTTTCCCTTCTAAGAGATCCTTCACATCTGTCTCGATGCTTGAATGGAGACCCCTTTCTTCTGCAAGGACCTCAGCAGGTGGCTCCTCACCACGTACCCTAGCTCGATCCAGTGCATCTCTTTTCCGAGCCTCAGCAAGCTCCCAGTCACAGATTACCATTAGTGCCTGTTCAATATCAAAAGCCATTTCATTCAAGTCCCAGAAGAACTCAAGAATGTATGATACAGATCCATGCAAGTGCAGAAAGAAATAGATGAAAGAACAATATCAATAACCATTCTTCTTTCTAATTCAATAATGCTGTCAGATGACAAAGCATAATCATGATGAGATGGTATATAACTATAGGAAAGTGAATATCCAGAGAAATGGCTCATCAATCTGAAATGCTTTTGTGCCAATGTTATTGAAGGAAACCAACAAAGCAACTACATAAACCTACAACTGGGGATAATCCTATCATCCTATGGGCCTTGCCATCACACTAAAGCTAAAATTGTGGAAACCATTAGCAGTGAGGGGAAAGATGGGACATCTGTTTGCAGGGGTTAGTAGCCAAACATATACAACTACGTTTGGCTAGAGACACTAATACGAGAACAAGAAAATTCATATATAACAAAGAAAATCCATATATGTAACTTGATCAAGCAGCAAGTAAAAGACAAATAAATCCACTCGCAAGGGTAACACACACAACAAACAATAGCCTCTTGCGTGTTACACCTCTTGAAATTTTGGGTTAATAGGGTGTCTAATGATGCTATATTATAAGTCAATATGAGCACAATAGATTAAATGCATGAAAGTTTGTGAATGGAAGTAACAATAAAATGGTAATCAATGCAAGCTGTTTACTTGGTGGACAAAAACTTCAGATGAACTTGCGTTCTTTCAAGTTTTGGCAGTACAAGTACAACAAAATAAAAGCAAAAATAAATGATTGATCAGATCAATGTGCATAATTGATACAAAGAACGAATACCCTTAAGACTAAATTCTAGACCAAAAGATGTGAGAAAGATGCACAAGTTGCTTTTACTTTATTAGGATAAATTTTGGACTACTTTATTGGACTTGAATGTCCAATAACCTCAACCATATCTTTGTGAATTTTATTTTGATGATTGCATATTTTATTCAGCTCAACCCATAATGTTTTTGTTTTCTGCATTACTTCTTTTTTCTTTCTACCTTCATAAAATTATACTCCAATTAGGGAGAAGAAAATATATTATCATAACACATGGTCCGAAAAATACTTGAAAATAGAATGATCATGGATTCCAAGACCTAGAATGAGATGTAGGAAAAGAATGGCAGTAGCTAATAAGATAATACAAGGAAACAAGAGAATATTACCTCCCAATACCCAATATGTGTCTGAGTTGCTCTGTCCATATCCAGATGCATTTTGATGTCGTCATGAAGCTCTTCCATTTCCTTCACTGTTAGCCCCTGTATATTCATCAACATATTCATATTGAAAATAGTCAGCATACAATAATTAGAAGACATACCACTCCACTTAATGAGGATAGTGAAGAAAATAAAAAGCTATTAATAACACTAACATCAGCCAGGCATCATGACCTAAAAAAATTAACCAAAAAATTAATATTAAATAGATATATCTGTATTTAAAATAAGAAATAATTATCAACATAGAAATCATGCCTTCACTTCTTTCTAATCAATTGACAGCATGCATGTTTAAAAAGAAATCATAATGCCATTAATCAGCCATCCATCTAAAATATTGCAATTACGAGCTTTGTTAATGTTTAAGATCTTGCCATTAAGGGCACATTTATTAATGTAAATTCAATATTGAAATTACATCAGATATGTTAAAATGACAAAAGCTAATGTTCTCCGCAATGTTTTTAAAGCAAAATCAACAGCAACATATAAGATAATAAAGCCAATGAAAAGGCCAAATTTATTGTTGTTGCTATATCCTTAGCATTAGTTGTTTTGTGCAAAAGGTATGATTAAAAGACCACTTATTGCACAGCAAAGAAAATTCAGAAACTTATTCACCTTGAATACCATGTAAGGTTCATTTATTTCGATATCAAAATCCTCTGAACTATTGAGGTTCTTGGAAAGTATATCGATGGGTTTCATGCGCCCCTCACGCAATCTAATCTCAGATCTGATCTTGCCTTGATCAAAATGGAACTGTTGAACAAAAATATAGGCAAGCATTAAGGAAAAAGATCAGTGATAAAAATCCAAAGAAGCTAAATAATCAGAATAAGTGCAAAAGGAAAAAGGAAGGCCAAAATGTGGTAATGCAAGTAAGAGTTTTCACTGTACCTCTTCTTCCTTCTTCTCCCAGTCCTGAAACTCGGCCCGGGCACGTTCCCTAGCTAGCATTGCCTGAAAAATTTATGAACTTTACGCACTTAGCAACAAGAATCTACAAGCAAGTTGACACATATCAATAAAACTACACTTGAACTCCATGCATGTGTCTATATGTGTAAATACAGAAATCTTGAACTTTTTAACCAACCATCTCCTCCTCATGCTGTGCCTTTTCGATTGCCCTTTCCTCTCTCCTTTTTTTAACCTTCTCAATTTCTGCCTGCATTAGGAATACAAACAACAAGAACTGTAATATATAGAGAAAATGATTGGTGTAGCACAGCAAGCAATGCCATGATTACAAATTCACTATAGCTGCTGCACATACAAATATTGCTTAGGGAAGGCCAAAAAAAAAGGAATACAAGAAAATTCAGCCATAATTAAAGATTTCACAAAACTTGTATGAGATTGTGATCATGCAGCAATCACCCAGAAAAAAAAAGATGATAATTTTTCTGGATAAGATCATAAACTTTGAAAAAATTCAAGAAGAGTGAGGGGAATCCTTTTCCATAAGTTCTATATCTAGGGGCACATTACCATATTAATGCATTTAAAGAAAACCATGCTAGAGGCACTAACAGATAACATAATAGCAATCATCCATGTGAGAAACAACATGTAATTTATTTCTATAGAAAAATAAATAACTCATCTCCTTGTTGTCTTAAATTTAGGTCAAACTGTGGAATCTTCATCCTCTATATCAAATTGGCAAAGTTAATCCCCAATCCCATCTACATAATGAGTTGTCTGGGCAAAAAGTTTAAGGGACCATACAACAAGTAGAAGGCCAACATAACATCCCCAGTCCATTCCAACCTTAGGTGACAGATCATGCAGTACTTGTGCCAGTACAATGCTATGCAGTAAGTGGAGTACAAAAGATTGTACAAGGAGTGATGTTACTAATATGCAAGCTTTCTGCACATTGGTAATTATAAGCTTAGTCATATGCCCACTTAATTTATATGCTGAAATTTGAATTTGCTTGTATCAATAAAGTATAAACACAGTAACTGAATAACAGTCTGTAACAATGTAATTTACATGACAAGGATATCCAGAATGGTTTATGATGCTACAAATCCATATATCAGTAGAAGTATATTCATTTTTTTAATACATATCTACAAAAAGTACAGAGCAATTAAAATGAAAGTTAAAAAAATAAAGGAAAACAACAGTATATCTTAACATGTCAAATGTGTATTCTTTAACAACGTGGAGTTTCTTTGATGTTGATGCATGCCAGTTGTTGACATGATGCAGCACTGTACAAGTCCATGCCAATCCCTGACTAGCACAAACTTGTTTACTATGATATCTTATATTCTAGAGTTAAAGGATTCAAAGTAGACAATCCAGTAAATTGTGTCATAATTTCATACCATCCTTTCTCTTTGCCTCTTCTTTTCAGATTTGATAGATATGTCCAAAGGTTGGCCTTGAGTAACATCACGCTCTATCTTCTTTCGCCATACAAATCTGCCAGAATTTGTTGTGGGTAAACGAGTGAGTATCATAAACTCAAAGCACCATCTGAAATAATGTATCCAAAGAAATTCTCATAAATAAGCAGTTCTACATAACACGGGGACCTCAATAAATTTAGAAGATTAGACTCTAGTATCCTTATGAAGAAATAGAATAACTAATCTTACTAAACAAACAAGCAAATCAGATCAAGGAAAAAGAGAAAAGAGCGAAAAAACATGAAGAACGAAAGTTGAAGCTTTTCTTGATTATGTTTGAGTTCTCAAACATCTAAAATTTAGGTCTCCATCTGACTGTACCACCAGAGAGGGTACACATGCCACAAAATAATTAATAAAACCTAGAAGGCTATCTCCAATCCCATATATTTAAAAGATTTTGCATCCCAAAATGCCAAAACATTGATTTCAGCACCTTCAGAAACAGTTTCCCAAGCACAGCCACGCTTGATTCCCAAGCCACCACATATGCAAGCAGGCACATACAACACAAATTAAAAAAGAAGAAAGGCACCAACTTTTCATTAGAAGCCATCCCATTTAGAGAGAGAGAGACTCGCATTATTTTTGGTGAAAGACTTGCAATAAATTCGTTAAAAGTAACATATTTCAAGTTCACTCAAAAGCTACCTCCGAACACAAGATACAGTACAAATATGGGTACAAAGTGTAGACATAGATTAAAACAATGGAAATCAGCTGGCTGGGATAAAAATTATATGAATCTGAAGCACAAGTTTTTTGTTTTTCCTTCTGCCTCGGTAATATGATAGAGACAAACATAGGCATCACATAAGCACAAAAACAAGACATATTGCAATCCAAAAACAAGCGGAAAATCCAAAAATTTGCTGTATGTCACTGAATCCTTAGATGCCAGCATGACGGCAATATGCAGAGCCTTTGTTAACAGCCTTTCCAAATAAAATTCATGCAACTGCATAAAATAAACTCCTACAGCCCAGTCCTTGTATGGAGTTGAGTATATCACACCAACATGCATAAATAATACGAATCCTAAACACTGTGCTGCAATAAAGATACTAAAATAAACAGATTGGTTAATAACAAGAAACCCTACAGACAAAATTTTATCCAACGTATCAGAAAACCATATGTGCAACAAGGAAAAGATTAATCTTTCTTAAAATTTTGAATTCCAGAAGAGAACGCCTTCTTCCATTTCTCAAACATATAATCTGATCTCGGACTTACTTCTCGGTAAGGTTGGAGTCGCCGAAGGGATTAGAATCATTAGAATAACCAGAAACGGCATTCGTTTTAGCTTCTTGGCCACCTTCAATGCCTAAAACAACAAAACGAATCGAGAAATTGAGAAGAGTAATAACGAGAAAGAAGCCCTAGAAAACGGGAAATAAGAAGGGTAGCGGAACCGCACCTTCTTCTGAGCTTTCTTGGCCATGTACTCCAGGATCTCCTCCTCAGTGACCTCTCTCGACGACCTCTTCCGGCGCCTCCCGCGGCGGTCGTCGGAGTCTGAGTCCGACGAGTCGGCGCTTTCGCTGGAGCTCCTCCGCCGCTGCCGTCGCCTGCTGCTCTCGCGGTCGCTCCGGTGGCTCCTCCGCTGCCTCCTCGGAGGCGACTCGGACGCCGTCTCAGATTCTTCTTCATGTTCCGACGAGGACGGCGTCCCTCGCCGTCGCGTTGAGCTCTCTCTCCGGCTCCCCCTCTTGCTTTCGCGTTTCCCCATCCAGCGATTCGTGCGGGTGCGAGAAAGAATTCCGGGTTTTGACCCGCGCCTCTATAACGTAATAATAACCCATCTTTGATCCGGACTACTTTTTTGCGCTCGGGATCAATGGAGTTAAACCTTAACCTAAAATGATTTGATTAGGATACTTACGAATCATTTCGAGTTAGCTTGAATTTTTTTTTTTTCATAATTCTATACATACTGGTTCTTTTCAGTAATTGATTAATAATCAATTTAGCTTTTTCTTATCTTCTTTGCCCATTTATTCTAAATGCTCAAATGCATAGATACAAAATTATTGCATGATGAGATATTAATATTAAAATAAATATAAAATAATACAATTAAGTAATAATTTATAAAATTATACTTTTAAAATTAAATAATATTAATATTAAATTATTAATAAAATTACATATAACATGAGCAAATATCAGAAATATGCTTACTTCTGTATTTAAATTAAAGTCGTGCCTAATTCCATTCTCCATCTCATCAATCATGTTTGAAGCTATTGATGGAACCCTGCAATAGCACTTAAATTAGAAAAGTGCACTTTTAATTCCATCATTTATTGAGTAACATTACATCAACTATATCATATATCAAAGAATATAAAATATTAAAGTTTTAACTATATAAATAATTAATTTAATAATTTATAAAATTGTATAATGTTATTTAGATAAAATTCTAAAATTTAAAATAAATTAAATTAAAAATAAATCTTATCCTTGTATTCAAGCAATCAATTACTATGGTGAAGAAGCTTATGCATTTTTTGACAAGTACTATTTTTGATCATTTTGGATTAATTATGACTCAATCCGTTTGATCCTAAAATTTTGGAATCATTTTGGTTTTGGGTCAAAAAAAAAAAAAAAAACCCTAACCCTTTTTTTTTTGGATGGATTTTGGCTGGATTTAGGTTTGGTATCCATCCCGCTTTATATCAATATCAAGCCATGAATGCATGTATTCCATGTGGTAGAATTGAAGACCCTTTCTAATCTCTTGGGATCATTTGATTATCACCTTGATAATTTTTTCTAGTGAGAATCATTGATGATGGGATCACAAGTGATCAAACATAACTTCATTTGTTATAAAATATCGCAATGATCAAAGACCAATAGTGATCATAGATTCCTATGTTTGGTATACCATAGAAATGAAAAATTAGCATATATATGATACCAGTAATACCCTTAATAACTTATTTACATAATATATTATAATATATATATTATTATAATATATTGTGTATAAAATAAAGAATAATATATGATTAATAACATTATTAGTAATACTATAAATATAGATTATGTATTATGTATTATATATTATATATCATATGATACTATAATAATATATAAATATAATAATATAAGATATTTTATATATAGATATAATAATATAATATTAATTACTATATTAAAATAAATTTATTATTATTATCATGTATAATATATTAATTTTATGTTATTATAAATAATAATATAATTATTATTTATAATATAGGGAGAGATATATTAATAAATAAGGGTAAAGTTGCCTTAATATTTTATGCAGATCACCATTACCATAGTGATCCAATATTTCTATCCTTGGGTGGCATTAAGATCATTCCCTACAGCAGTCATAGATCACTTTCAAAAGGGGAATACCAAATGGGATGATTCTATTACCGTCTTAACATCATCACCATGTTGGCCAACCATTCGGGGTAATGAACTTTCCGAATATGGCCTGCAGCCGTCAACTTGCAAACTTCCTCGTTGATAGCTTTCTGTCTGTCCGAAGCGAAGCTCCTTTTCTTCTGTCGGACCAGCCGACACTCTGGCCTGAGGTTGAGCCGATGGGTGATCACCTCCTCTGGGATACCCGGCATGTCTGAGGATGACCATGCAAAGATGTCGGTGTTGGCATGCAGGAAAGTGAGAAGTCGATCGCGTGCCTCCTTCAGAAGTAACGCCCCAACCTGGACGGTCCTTGCCGGGTCATCCCCCAAGGGGAGGGTCAGGAGGTGCTCGGCTGGTTCTCCCCTCTTTCCCAGCTCTCGGGGGTCAAGCGGCTCAGAGGTTATCGTCGACGCCGCCTCCAGTGGACTGGGAGACAAGTGATAGCAAAGCGGTGGCGGGCTTTGCTCTTCTTTCATTTCTCGACTCCTTCATTGGTGGGGAATCTTACAATAATTTCTTAGTGGAGATCATGACATCTAGCAAATTCAATCTTGGTCTTCCCAAGATAGCGTTATAAGCCAGCGGGATTCGGACCACAAGGAAATTTATGACCACCGTGCTTTGACACGGAGGGGTTCCCGCCGTGATAGGGAGGGCAATCTCCCCTTCAATGCTCACAGAGTTCCCAGTAAAGCCTATTAAAGGCGTGGCGACGGGTCGAAGGGAAGACTTTGACAGGTTCATCCGAACAAAAGCTTCGTAACTCAAAACATCCATCGAACTCCCACTATCAACTAAAATTCTTTTTACAGGATGTTTGGCTATGGTCATGGACACAACGACGCTGTCGTCATGCTTATTAACTACCTCATCTAAATCCTTTTCAAAGAAAGGAATTATAGAGTCTATTCCCTCTCGCTATCTTTTTGAACCACCACCTGCCCCCAGAAATCATAGCTATGGTCTTCTCTATAGGAGCATTGTCCACGCCGGTCTGAAGTGTAGGAGGCGCCGATGAACCTGAGTATGAAGGTTTCCCCTTCAAACGAACTTGGCCAAGTGACCCTGCTGGACAAGCTCTTCAATGGCCTTCTTCAGATGGCGGCAGTCCTCGGTGTCATGACCATAATCTCGATGGTACCGGCAGTAAAGTTTCTTATTGCGGGGGGTCCAGACTTCATGGGGGTTGGACGCTTGAAGTAAGGTTCCTCCTCGATTTCTAGTAGGATGTGAGATATCGGAGCTATGAGGGGAGTGAATTGCTCCTTAGGAACAAGCGTCTGTGGCCGGCTATCTGGGCGGTGAGGAGGCTCAGGCTTTCGGGGTCGTACTCCGGCATGCTCAGTGGGAGCTGGTTTCTTGCTGGGATTCTTATCAGCTTCCCTCCTGGAAGAATCCACCTCGTCAGCACGAATGTATTTATGCGCTCGGCTCAGAAGCTCGGCATAAAAGCTCGGAGGCTTCTTGTCTAGGGAATAGGCGAACCTAGAAGGACGAAGTCCTCGCTTTAATGCCAAAGTGGCTACAGAATCATCCAGGTTATATACCTCCAATGTTGCCTCCTTGAACCGAGCGATAAAGTCCTTCAGGGTCTCGCCACTTCTTTATTGGACAGCAAATAAGCTATCAGCTACTCGTGGGATCTTTCGGCATGCATCAAAGTGGCCAGGAAAGATCGTTCGAGCTATCGGAATGAATTGATGCTGCGCGGTGGCAGGTGGGAATACCATGCACGTGCCGCCTTGCGAAGGGTGGCTGGAAAGGCGACACATAGAAGGGAGTCTGTCACTCTCTGGACCTGCATAAGGACCTTGTAGCTCTTTAGGTGGTCCAGTGGGTCCGTCGTGCCGTCGTACGGGTCCAGCTGGGGGAGATGGAAACAAGGCAGGACCGGTTCCTCCATGATGTGCCGGGAAAGTGGGGGGCGGTGATCGTAGTCCATCCCATGAGGGTTAGCGATCCGGCGGCTAAGCTCCTCCAACCGTCGATGATACTCATCGAGCCGTTGCTCGCCCGACGGGTAGTCTTCCTATGGGCGTCATCTTTAGATGAGTCAGAAGATGAAGTCGAAGAAGACTGCCGGCGTAAGGAGCGCACCCATCTGGATTCTTTCTCGTCGACCGTCGGTGGGAACGACCAGGTGATGGGAAAGGGACCGCCGTCGCTTTGAGGCCTCTCGGCGATGAGGTTCAGGAGGTGAGTGATGGGAGACCTCGGGTGGGGTCTCGCCTTGATGGGATTGAATTGTCCCCCGCACCCTTCACCAGGCGGAGGGGATTGAGGTGCAGCGGCAAAGCAGTGTTCCTGCAGTTTCGTACCATCGTCATCAGGTCCTGGACCTGGTGAGCTAGAACCTCAAGCCGGTCAGGCTGGCTCATCTGTGCAGGGGACGGAACACGGAGGTTGGCCTCTGATTGCTCAGCCCGCGGAATGCGCTCCGCGCCTGGCTGGTGGAAGCCTCCTGTGCTCTTGTTGTCACCATCATCTTCCTTGCAGAATCGTGGGGTCACAGGGAGAACTTTCGCCTTCCCCGCGTGCGAGCCCCTACCTGGCGTGCCAATCTGATGCGGACAAGTCACCTGTGATGAGCGCCGGGCGTGCTGAGATCTATTGTGGGCCTCCAAATGGGGTGAAAAAGTTATCTTCCTTCTCTGGAAACCTAAAGAAGTCCCGGCCGGTATTCCCGGCGAGGACCCTCTGACGCTCAAGTTAGTGAACTTGTTCAACAGGAGTGTAGTGTCTATCTTTTTTGAGAGAGAGAGATTCCCCTTTTTTAGTTGAGCTCAGGGTCCTTTTATACCTGTCTTGGAGGTTCCTTTCTTTTCATTCTGTTTTGAACCGTCGAATCTTTCTTGTTAGGATAAGCTCCTTCGAACGGCAAGTGGGTAAGCCGTTGCTGGATGGGGGCCGCTTGTGGCGGTAACTGCTGGGCGTGCTAGTACTTGCCCATGATTTCGGTGAGCGAGATATACGGTAACAGATCTCGAATCTCGGGATCTGTTACCTGAAGTGGGTCATAGTGTATGTAGAAAGTAAGGCACCAAGTTAGAGCCGGGGCCAAAGGCGGGGTTCGAAACCGTCGCTGGAGGTGGAGCCAAAGGAGCCAAAGGCCGGAGCGTCGCTGGAGGCCGGAGCCAAAGGCCGGAGCCGTCGCTGAAGGCCGGAGCCAAAGGTCGGAGCCGTCGCTGGAGGCCGGAGCCAAAGGCCGGAGCCGTCGCTGGAGGCCGGAGCCAAAGGCCAAAGCCAAGATTTCACCATCTCTGGGATTAGCTGTCACATCATTATCTCAAAAATTGTGCAGGAGGTTATAACACCACTCAGAGGAGATTGTCAACCGTATCATGAGGTAAAAATAATTGGGTTTTGGATATAAAATGGAGGTCCCCCTCTTCCAAACAGAGGTTTTCATGACTTTTCTCCTTCCTTACCTTCTTCTCTCAAGTCTCCTCAATCCAATAGTTCAGAGCAAAATTAGGTTGGGTTGCACAAAACCCACATTAGTTTAGTCTATTAGGGTCGATTAGGTTAGGATAGGGTCATTTGTTTGCTTTTGGGTGTGAAAGAATTCTATCAACACAGGACTTTAAATCGGCCAAGTAAATATTTGAGCCTCTCTCATGTAGTACGAGAAAAAATTCTCTCTTATGCATATTTTTTATTTTTTATCTTTCTGATGCAAATCTCATGCCTTATACTCGAGAAAGAGAAAAGCATAGGTTAAATCAAAGTTGTCCATTGGGCTTGAGCAACTCATGACTCATTCCAAGCTGATTCACAAACATTATAATCCAATTGCAACATGTATTGGTTCCACTTGTTCATATAAGAAAAATTAAGCAATGTACCCATCAAAAAGCAAATGAATATTCTTCTCAACTTTTAAATATAAGATTATATTATTTGGGACACTCTACAAAATTGGTCACCATAGTTTTATTTTTAACAATATTTTCTCAAGGTTTTTTATTAAAAAAAAATTTTTATTATTTTAGACTAAAACATCCTTCACCACATCTGCCCAATTTACCTTAAAAAAAGAGAGAAAATAGGATGAAAAAAAAGTTACGTGCATGAAATAAAATACAAAGAAAAAAAGGATAGCTTAAAGATAAAAAAAAAGATAGAGAAAATGAGAACCCTCTTATCTCTTACAATTAGTATCACTCATCATCACCTACCATCCTACCATTATCTAATGTTATTGAATCGCACCATCATTCACCATAATCTTTGGTTGCTACTTCTACCAACTATAATTAATGTCTATCACCGCTTATCACTATCTTCAATTTTTACTACTATCTATTTTCATTGAGAATTTCGATTTCTACACATCACTATCAGTAAGCTCTGTTACTTGTTATCATTGTTAGTATTTTTCACTTCCATCAATAATCTTTGCTATTAATAATTAGCACTATTATTTAGTACCATCAATAATTTTTAGCACCATCTACGATTGCCAATGATCTCTATCATAATCCCATTGTTGGCTATTTTCATCATTGCCCTTTATCAATGTTTATCTCCATTAATATCAGTTATAATCCATAATCTCTGCCACTACTCATCAGCATAGATAATTTTCAATCATGCTCATTATAATCAAGTTTACTATAATCTACCATTATTGATCATTTCTAGAACTACCCATAAACACCAATGATGGGTAATGAAATGATGTATATATATTGATAAACTAATGCATATATTATAAACTACTGGTGATATGTATTGAACTATTTTATTTTTTAGAGATATTGATTTTTCAAGATAAAGAGGTAAAATATCCATGAATAGTGGTATTTTGATAGCATCAAAAAAAAAAATCCTAAGAAATAAACAAAAATAAAATTGGATCTAATAGATGTGACGAATCACCATTAAGGTGATAATGATCTAGTTAATATTTATAGTGAATCTCTTCCTGAGCCGAATGATCTATAAATTTTTTAACTTTACAATATGATTTATTTATTATATGTATAGTTGCATAGTTAATCTCATCCTCTAATTACATGTTTAGTTTGCAAAAATAATATTTTATAATATAAAAAAATCCTAGCCAATATTAGTGAACATAGAAATTGGATGATTGTTTTAATAAAATGCCTCACTTTTTATATATACTTCTTTTGCAGAAGCATAAACTTCATTAGTTTATTTATAGATCTAACTAACAACGCATAACTTATATTCTTTCTTTTCATATACCTCACATATATTAAATATAGCTTTTATGGTTAGACTTCTCTTTGTCAATCAAATACATTTTGTAGCACAATTTTTTAATTAAAAAGGCATAAAATGATAAGTTTAATGAAATTATAATATAATTTTAGAAAATAGAAATAAACAAATAAAAAAAATTGTATAAATTCGATTTTTATTATTAGATTATCAAAGAAGCAGATGTCTAAGAGCTTGCTATAAATCTCATTTTCAGTGAAAAAAAATTGCCACTTTACCTAATCTCCTCATGCTCTCCTGCATATTTTGATAATTAAAAATTTAAAAATTTATGTATCTGATCACCGCGCATGGCTATAACTACATTAGCCTTATTGCCGAGTAGATAAATCCCAATTGACTCTTGGATGAAAAGATTAAGAGATCAAGTGATGAAAAAAAAAAAAAAATTACATAGACTAAAATGGATAGCATAATTCAAAAAAAATTACTCAAAGCAGTCGTGATTGACAAAATCATTCAATCACTTCTTGGTTTCAAGAAAAATAGACATCTTCAGCCACATTCAATTTCGTTTTCACATTGTTAGTCAATTCAAACATTTTTGTCATTTTTTGTCAGCTGAGATCTCAATATATGACATCTCTCAGATTTTTTTTTTAAAAATCTTTTCAGATTTTTATCTGGGAAAATAAACTAGTATATTGATTTATCTTGGCAGCAGCGACCCACTTGCTCAGAAGCACGGGTAGAACAACAAAAGAATAGGAAACTATAATTTTTTTTTTTGTCAAAACATGTCACAGATCTAAGCCCTCGTATATTATAAATTTTGATTAAAGATAGATTTGGCCTCAAATGTGTGAGATCCCAGAAGCAAGCAAGTTAAAACACTGCATTCACCAAGATATGGCCATGAACATTAATAAACAAGCTCGATTTCACGCGACCCACAACCATACAGAGAGAAAAAAAAAAAACTCAGAATAATCAATATACCATCACCCAGACACATTTACTGCGAAGAATTGCAGTCCCAAAGACGAGGGACAATTCAAACATCAGCTTATCAGGTGAAGACGAGGGACAATTCAAACACAAACTAGCAACCATGAAAGCATATAATAAGCATCATGCAAAAATGCCAAATCGGAGGGCATGGCATCAATTAATCAAAGTAATATGAATAAGCAAATAACTGAATGGATAAATGCATCCTTAATGGCTCATAAACCAATAACAACCTGTAAGCACAAATCCTCAAAACCAAAGGTCCTATAGCAGGCCACATCCCAAAAAAAAAAAATTCTTGGGTGATAATGAAATAACTAATAAAAATCCTAAGTCCTAAGTTCAGAACATGAATGATATTTTTTCAGAATCTGTATTCCTTTCAAATCTATATTCGTTTTGGAGAGCTTCAGCACTTCAACAGCTTCTTCCTCCGCTTTGACAGCCAATGATCCTGGCGACTCCAATAGCAGAAGCTGTTCGGAGTTGTCCATCTCGTAATTTTAGCACTACGCAATATGAAGATAATTACCAGTTAATGGCAGAATTTGAGAACACAGGAATACTATTCATAAAAACACGAGCTAGATAAAGCACCATTCATAGGAACAGAGTAACACCTCAAGTGTTTCAACCAAAGGGAAGAGGCGTTCACCGGGCATCCGTTTTTGCTGCTGATGCTTGGCACAAGCGAGCATGCTGCTGAGCATCGCTGTACCTTGAAAGTTTGAAGCACCAGGTGGAACCATGTATCCATTATTCATTTCACGCTGGTGTCTATTTGGCAGGCACACAGTCTGCCCAGATCGCTGCCAGGATGGAAGACTAGATGTGTTAGAATATCTAACATGACGCTCCAAGCATTTATGTACTAAAGTGGAATGGGAGCATTTCAAAGCACAAATATAATAGGATAGCATGAACATCCTGACAGTAGTGTTTAAAATGCATAACATAGTATTCAATAAACTTAATCACCTGCTGACTGTTAAAATCTCTGAAATGATTCCAATGGCTTGCTTGTTGCATCTGTGGCAGGTATGGAACAAATGGTCCAGACTGCGGCGGCCGCGGCATAGGAGCATTCATCCGGCCCCTATTTTGGCTGGCTTGCCTTGGAGCAGTTGGCATCTGTAGGGAAAAAAAAGAACAGTTCCACCATCAAGCAGCCAAACTATAGCAGAAAGAACTTCTAAATAGTCCAGCTATCATCCTAAGTGAACTAAAGTTCATGCCAAAAAGTTAAAATATTAGCGTGCTTACCACCAGCAATGGCGGCATTGGTTGGAAAGCTGGCCTTGATGGAGGAACAAATCCACTAGGCCTCCATCCAGGTCCAAGTCCAAAGGGTTGATGAACAACGCCCTGCATTGGAGGAATTTGTGAAACAACACCAGGAGGAGGGTAGTAAAGAGGGGGATACCCAACAGGCATAACAGAAGTTGGGGGTCCTCTCGATCCTGCCATGCGCTGAGCAAATTGAAGCTGCAGTTGAGCCCGTCTCTCCTCTTTCCTTTGGGCAAATGCAACATACAAAGGCTTTCCATAGAACATATATCCTGCATGAAATACATGAATTTAGCATCATCATTTCAATCTAAAAAAAAAAAAAAAAAGAAGAGAGTAGCAAACAAATAAAACTACCATGCAGAGCATTCACAGCTTTGTTAGCTTCCTCTGGACTGCTAAAGCACACAAACCCAAATCCTTTACTTATTCCTCTATCATTGCGCATGATTTGTGCAGAAGTTATGTTGCCACACTGACTGAAATATTCCCACAGAACATTATCATCAACGGCATCATCAATATTTTTGACATAGACATTTGATCCCTGAACAAAAATATCATATTTCTGATCAAAACCTACAGAAGAGACTGCAAAGTACAAAATAATAATAATAATAATAATAATAATAATAATAATAAAATCAAGCAAACGATCTCCAAAAGAATAATACCATGTTTTTCCTGATATGATCGTTACGCTTTTCCTCATACAAACGCTGCAAAATTTGTTGCCGTTCTGCTTTCTTCTGAGCCCTAGCCACATACAGGGTCTTGGATCCTAGTCAACAGAGTCAGCGCAGAGAATAGTGTTAGTCAGTATATGATCATCATATAACCTATTTTGTTATTTTTTAAAAAAAGGGTAAAGGAGAAGATCCTGATTGGTATCAGTAGACTTACCAAGTTGAACTCCATTCATAGCTTCTGTTGCCCTCTTGGCACTATCAGGGCTTTCAAAGTTCGCAAACCCAAATCCTTTTGAGTTTCCTTGATCATCTCTCGCAATCTTCACGTTAGAAACCGTACCAAACTCAGAGAATTTCAGTTCAATAAGTTCTTCTGTTATGTCCTGATCCAGGTTCTTTATGTATATGTTTGTATATTTTGCTTCAGGGGCCACCAACAGACGTTCACTCTTTTTGATGAAATTCCCAACATATCTACATTGCACGGAAGCCCAAACAATGACAGGTGATATCAGTAAAATGACAATTGCATAAAGAAAGGAAAATAGTATAACAGTTGAAAGATAGTAGCCTACATTTGCTTGTCTTCAACAGTGGCTCCGTTGAGATTCTCAATAGCAGATTCTGCCGACTCTTGTTTGTCAAATTGAACAAATCCATATCCTTTGCTCTTCCCACCATCATCTGCTGCAACTTTACAGGATAAAATGGTCCCAAATTCCCCAAAGATCTCATGAAGCCTCGCATTATCGATGGAGGCACTGAGGTTCTGGAAATAGAATTCAAAGCTTGAAATACATCACAAAATGCATCACAATTGAAACCTTCAAAACAGGCAGGAAATAAAAAGAAGAGTATCACATGCCTTCACAAATATATTTCCAACCACGCTGTGCCTTGCATTGGAATCTCGATCGGACCACATAATTCTTATCGGTTTACCATTCAAAAGAGTGTGATTCAGCTTCACCAGAGCCTGCTCAGCTGCCACAAAAAAATAAAACGCAACAACAACAAACAAATTTACAAGGGTCAGTGTATCGATTCATCAAATATTCCAAGCCGTTGCAGAATTGACTTTAATAAGCCTCTGTTTAGATGGAGAGAAAAGTAGGGAGGAAAGAAAAGTAGAAGAAAAAATAGTAAGAGAATGAAGTTTATTTTATTTAGATGGAGAGAAAATAAGGAAAAAAGAAACTAGAAGAAAAATAGAGAAAAAAAAAGTGTAGATCCCACGTAAAAGTTCTCTTACTTTTCTCTCCATCAAATAGAGCATAAGTAGAAAATATAAAGGGAGCTCACAGCATTGTAGAGTTGAATTTGATCTATACTGCAATACTTGCAGTCCTGGAAAGAAATTTCATAACCACGAAGAACAAGATTGTGCAGATTTTTGAAAAAATAAGTTGAGGCGAAATAAAAATAATAATGATGAAAACAATAAATAATAATAATAAAGAAACGGAAGAACGTTATTGTCGTGAAAAATAATCCACATAATCAATCTTAAAAAAAACCAATAGCAGGTATCACAACACCAGCACAATCCAAATTTAAAAGAAAAAAAAATAAAACGAAAATCAGAAGACAGCAAGCAATAGAGAACTCAGAGCGCCCGTCAGAATCAGAAAACAGAAAGAAAATAAGAAAAAAAAAAGGAAACAAAAGAACTAATGCAGCCAAGAATCACTCGATATATATTTGCCGGTAAGAATTTAATCCAAGCAAGCAAAACCTCAAAAAATCGGCGCAAAAAAGTAATCAAAATATCAAAAAGATTCCAACGAGAAGAAACCGAAATCAAGAACAGGCAAAGGCATCAAGGTGCATACCATCTTTGGAGGAAGAGTAGTTGACGTAGGCGTAGCCGAGGGAGCGCCCGGTGGTAAAATCCCGGCAGACCCGGACGGACGTGAGCACCCCCACGGTGACGAAGAGATCGAAAGGTCGGCGTCCGTCACTTCCACGTGCAGGTCCCCGACGTAGAGCGCCGGGACCGGGACCGGGACCGGGTCCGGGGACGAGGTAGCCATCTGAGGCACCGCCATTGCTTCCCCCAAGAATCCAAGAAACGAAAAATCTAGGTTACGGTTAAGGCTTCGGAGGAGAGAAGGGGACGATGCGAGAAGGAGAGAAGAGGCTAGAACAGATGGGTGCTCTCGCAGGGGGTTTGCAAGAAAGAGAGGAAGAGAGAGACTGCCGTCCAGCGCACAAAGACTAGTTTTCCGCCCAATAAATAGTCGAGATATGCTTAGGATTCTGGGAAGCAGATTCCATTATTTTCCCAATTCCGTTTTGATTTGGATATAACTGAATAATAGATTCCAGTATTCAGCCGTGTCTATCCAAGCTATAATATCTTCATGTTTAACTTAACTTCGGTTTGATTTAGATATTTATTGATTTTTTCGTTGAGTTATAGCTGTATTTGGTCTCTGTTTCATTCATACGACTCTAAGTTACAGCTGTTTTCAATTCGGTAACTAACTTGTATAACGTCGCCGACTCCATATCTAATAAGCTGGAAGGAGGACTCCAACGTTTCGCGAGCCACCTATTCGGTCACTAGCTGTTTTTAATTCCGAAGTCGCCGCCCGTGCGAACTGGGACCGCGTTTTAGCGGGTGATAGAAGGGGCCGAATCTAATCGCACGTCCCCTCCATGCAAGGTGCGCGCGGCTTTTCCCGGGAGGGGGTCGCGTAACTAAAAACGGCCCTTAACGTTCACCATCGTCTATTTATAACATTATGATTATAGTATTAATATTGTATAGTAATATTATTATATTAATATATAAAAGCTATAATAACGTTATTATGATAGAAGATTTTTTTTTTAATCTATAAGATTTTCTTAATTTAGTTATTTAGAAAACTTTTGATTTTAACTAATGATTTATTTTTTTAATTTTGAATTGGTTACAATAAGATTTTTTTTTACATAATTGTATTAGATTTTTTTAAATAATTAAAATTTCAGTCCTATAAATATGAATCATTGTTTTACCCTTTCAACAGTGAAATAATATTCTTAGCTCCTCTTCAATCCCTAAAATAGTTACTAGAAGGTCTAATCCCTCGAAGCGGTTATTTAAAGGCATGATTTCTTATCTTAAATATTTTATTTTATCAATTATTGCAATTGAGATCCACAACATATTATTACAATATATTGTAATTTATAATACTATAGTTATCTATATTATAATAAAAATATATTATTTATTATTTTAATAATATTATCAAAATATTATATAATAATAATATATATAATAATAATTATAAAGATTTAAATAATTATTATAATTATAATTATAATTATTTAATTATCTATCAATAAATATATAACAATTATCTTTATTTAATATTATAATTAATATATAATTAAATATATTTAAAATAATTAATATAATAATTCTTAAATAATTTTTTTATTAATAATCAAATAAAGGTAATTTAGAAAATAAAATAAGTTAGTTTTTTTTCTTTTAAATATGAAATAAGTTAATGAGCGAAACATAAGGATTCATTTACAAATGAATTATATTATAGAATTTATTCTATTTATAAATAAATTTCTCAGTTACTTGTGTTCCAAAGAGCATAGTCATTGCAACTGCCAAGGATGATGATCTAAATGGCTAAACCTCATATCTTTTGATGCGTGATTTTGAACCAGAAAACTGGATTCAGATTTGGGGTCTAAATTACAATCATGAACCAGGCACCGGAGCCGAGTTTGGGTTAGGTGGTGAAAATTGACGATAAAAAAAAAGTCTTTGTGCATTGGATGCGATACAGTTTATGCACATTATGCATGCGCATGTAAAGAGCAAAATTAACTTGTTCTATCTTTGGCATCCGTGTACATGCACCGTGCCCCAATTGTTGGTGCAGCAAAACTTTTTATTGACGGTAGATATTTCCACATGCTTTCCTCCTCTACTTGCTTTACCAGAAAATGTCTCAGGTTTCAAGGACTCAATCGGATAGAGAGATGGCAGGAACTGACTTCATTTCAGCAAAGATCAGCACAAGTTGGGCCAGTTTTGTCACAAAGGCATAGATCGGGTTCTAATGATATCTAAAACTTATGGGCTGTGAATGGGACTCAGCAGGGCTACTCATCCTAGGTTTGAGACTTATGGCCGGCAAATATGGGCCTGGGCTTTGGCTTAGTTTTCGCTAACAGAAAAATCTTTAGGATTATATGCATGTTGCTGTCAATATCATAACTTTCATTTTCATGCCTAACACAATTCGGAGACAGAATTTGAGAAAGTGTTGATTGGAGTAGATTCGAGCGCATTTCTTAAAAGAGGGGGTGATTGTTCATACTGGTTTTAATGTTGCCTCTACCTATTGTGAATTGACTACTGTGCCTTTTAGAAAAATAATAAGTATTTATAAGTAAGGATGACAAATCATGTTAATGAATGTTAATTTAAGAGCATAATAGCAAATATGTTAAATTTAAACCTAATTTATTTATTAATTATGTCAGAAATGTAGATCTGAGCATGCCTTCGTGTATTAATTTTATGTTACACAATAGAACCTATTTAATAAACAGGTTGTATTTAGATTGACACAAATGTACGACATGGTTTCAACATACATAACCTAAAATCAGATTTTACTTCATTGAATTCATAAAACCATACGTTTTAGATTTGTCTTATGGAGGGATGAAATGCTCATAATGTCCTCCATTTCTTTTTTTGTTCTCTTTTATTTTGCTTATAAATTGAACAAAGATATATAAGTAATTTCCTTTTAAATTAAATAGGTTGGCTCATATTTGGATTTGTGGGTTATGTGACACAAGTTGATTCATTTAATAATCATATCAGTTGAGTTAATTTTGATTAGCAAGTCAACTCAAAATACAACTTGTTCATTAATCGTATATAATGAATTAATCTGATTTTGATCCAAACTCATTTATGTCTAATTCAAATCAGTTAACTCTATATCAAGTTTGAGCCATGTTTATAAGTTGTATCCAAAATTACCATCTCTATTCGTAAGTGTATTGAAGGATATAATAATCAATATAATTTATTGTTTTGGACGTAATAAAACCTTAAAAAAAAAGGCCTTTTATTTACCTTTGAGCTAGCTTTGATCAATCGCCTTTTTAGAGGTTAACTATAAATAGTTATCCCATATGTGGTAATTGAAAACATAAAAACTTTAATGACCTTATGCATTTAATGTCCACAATTAGAAAGTTTAATATCCAAATGGTCTTAAGCACTTAAGGAATCTTTAATATTATGGGTTTAGAATTTTAAACTTAATATGGGATTCCATTGATTACATACTTTTATATTTTGTAAAAATAGATTGAATATGATTCAAATTAAATGGTTGATACAAGTCCAAATAAAATACATGATACATAAAATATTGGACTATGTCCATTTTAAAATTATTATATATATATATATATATATATATATATATATATATATATATATATATATATATATATATATATGGTTACGTGGTGCGGAAATGTAGGGCTTGGTCATTGGGCTTCTTAATAAGAGGGCAATATATCTATTTTATTTTATGCTTTGCTCCCTAACTTTATCCTACTTTAACTTTAACTCTAATTAGTCTCTTATACAAATAGAATTAAAAGATTGTCAAGCTCTATTAAATAACCACTACAACAGAAATTAATTTTAGCGACACCAAAATGCATCACTAATGCGTCGCTAAACTGGAAGTCTCGTCACAAAATGAATTTTGTTGCAATTGCATCGTTAAATAGCGACTCTCAGCGACGTATACGATTGCGTCGCAATATTGCAACGCCAGGTCGTTGCATCGTAATATTTAATAATAATATTTTAGAAATATTAGCGACGTAATTTTAATCGCAAATGCGTTGCTAATTAAAAAATAAAATATTAAAAATTAAAACGGTTAAATTTAATATTGCGACGCATTCGATTGCATCGATTGCATCATATTGCGACGCATTTGCGATGCCAAGACGTTGCATCGTAATATTTAATAATAATATTTTAGAAATAATAGTGACACAATTTCAGTCGCTAATGCATCGCTAATTAATTTTTTAAAAAAATAAAAAATTAAAAAATTAAAACGGTTAAATTTAATATTATTCGATTGCGATGCATTCAAATGCGTCGCAATATTGCGACGCCAGTTCCTTGCATCGCAATATTTAATAATAATTTAAAAATATTAGCGACGTAATTTCAGTCGCTAATGCATCGCTAATTAATTTTTTTTTAAAAAATATAAAATAAAAATTAAAACGGTTAAATTTATAAAATATTGATCGAAACACTAATATTAATCAAACATTCATCATTAAATTTTTAAAAATAATTAATATATTAAAATTTTGAAGTTTTTATGTACAACATAAAAAGTAAAAAAAAATACATCAAGAATGATCACATGTGGAGGCTGAAGACCCTGCGACATGCGGCTAACCAAATCCGCATGTGACGCATCTGCTCTCTTATGTCCTTGTGCCTCCGTGCTCGAATCCTCTGAATCCTGCTCGAACGTCCTGCCGAACCTCCTCCGCAATAGATCTGCGAATGTCCTCTAAACGCTCGGGAGGAATATCGCCAGAACTCGCGAGCTGGAGGCCTGATGGGAAAAAATGTAGAAGCTCTAGTGCCCAGACCATAGACCCTGCGGTCTCGTGGCTGGGCACCAACAGCCTCCAAAAACACACGTCGACTCTCCTCTGCTGAGAGTTCGACGGGCGTCTCCCCATCAGTAGAGTCGACCTGCGATGCCTGGGACGAAGCTCCTCGACTCGTGCCTTTGAAATTATGAAATCAACAATAAATGAGTTAATAAATTTCTCGAAATAAAATTTTAGAAATTAAACAGATACTACATAAATCTAATTTCTTACCGCAACCTCCCGTGATCGCGTATCGACCCAGGAGCCGTCCCTCCTGGTGTGTGTCGCCCTGAATAGACGAAACTCACCAGGATCTCCGCCCTCCTGCTCAGACTATAACAATAAAAAAAATTGATATTAATAAAATATTTGTAAATAACTAAAATAGTAATTAAATATTTATGTTTTCTTACCATACGCCGTCTGTGCTCCTGAATCGAAATGGAGCCCGAGTATGACGGGAGAGACCCGTGCCAGGACCGCCTTCTCAGATCGGCGGTTCGTGCTGGCTGATGCGGACCTCCTGCGCCAGCCATCGGACTCCCAGGCCTGCTGCCACTCGTGCCAAATACCCTCTGGCACGTGCGCAGGACGCTGACCCGATGACCTCCAACGATGAAGCATGTCGGAGTATCGGCGTCCGTCAGAGCCTCCCATGCTGCCCTAATGGCATCATGGTGGCAGGATCCCACGTAAACTTTTTCTGCATTAAAATAAACAGTTAGTTTCTGAATTTATTAAGATTAAAGAATTTTATATCACTGATAAATTGTATTTAATAAGTTTACCTGAAACTCAGAAAAATAAAACTCCCTCGTGGCTGCGATACGTGGCGCCAATCGTAGCCACTGGGATCTGCACGCCTCTGAAATACGGCGCTGATGTGGCTGGATACATGATGCTGCTCAATGAATCTGTTAAAAAAATGCATGTTTATAAGTAATTGACTTAAAAACATAAACATATATTTTAATTAGTATATACTTACATCCCCTGAGCATCAAGTCGAAGTAGTGCGGCCGAGGTGGAAGAACTCTCGGAGGTCTGTGCCGATCGGCTGGATGGTAATACTGCAGGGTGCTGGAGAGATCGAAGGCTGTGCTCTGCTGGAGATCCAAACTCTCCATCTCCAAAGCTCATGTGATCTGATGCGGCAGGGCTACGTCTCTGCTCACTCCGTCTATCGTCGGTAGATCTACCTCTGCCCTCATACTGAAAATACTAAAGATTCACAATTAAATTACGATTAATGATTGACTATGTAAAATTTAACACTTATAAAAAAAAGTTAAATTTTAAAAAACCTCTATGTTTAATCGGTGTCATTTGTTTCGTGAAATGTTGGTTCAACATCCGATGCCGTATCGGATTGCGAATCAGTTTCATTATCATCGGAAGGAAACCGAACATTTGCATCCGCAATTTCTTGGACATCACCATTTGGATCTCTAAGTGATGTTTCAGGAGCCCTTGTGTCGTCCTCAATTGCATGCATTTCCATCTCATCCTCTTGAAATGCAGGGCACTCGGCTGATTGACTTGATGAACTCTCCTCTAATACGATTGTTGAACGTGGACGATTTTAGAAACGGCCCACCAATCTCGCTTGTCGTTGCGCAAACTTGGATATCCGCAGTAAAAGACTTGCTGAGCTTGGGATGCAAGGATGAATGGGTCATATTTCTGCAATCTTCGTCGATGGTTCACTTCAACCAAATTATAGTCGTTATGAACCCTTTTGCACTATCGGATCGAACCAATCACAACGAAACAATACGGTTCGTTTCATAGGCCAACCGGGATATTCAACTTCAACCACCTCTACTAACTTTCCATAATAATCCTGCATATTTGCTCCAACACTTTCTCCTTTACACACACGCCCCAGTTCTGCGTGCCTCTTGAAGCTGCTAATCGTTCAATCTGAAATTTGTACCCATTTACAAAATAGCCAGTAGAGGTTGTTACGGTCTTCAATGGCCATTGCGATAGACATTTAATGAAAATATTGTCGGTTGTCGACCATGGACCGTTGACCTATAAATTAATAAGCTATTGACATCCAATTCAAAAAATAAAGCCATTATCGAAATTGATTGAGTGATACTACTCACAAATTCATAAAACCAGTAAGCAAACTCCGTTTCTAATTTCTGCCCAATTGCAACTTGACTGATGTCGGGATTCATCTGTCGTTGTCTATCACAAACATCCTTATGGGATGAAAAGGATGAAAACTACTGTTAGAAATTAAATATTATGGTATATTATTTAAATTAAATTTTCAATTTAGCATTGAAGTATACACTTACTCAATATATGGATCGACTTCTCGACAGTTCATTAGGATGTAATAATGTGCTGCATTATACTCCATATCGCTAAGATTTCTTGACTTCTGCCCACCAAATGAACGGCCGATAGCTTTAAAAATTGATATTCTACCGTCATTAGCTTCTGCTTCGTCCACACATACGTCATCGTTACGACCATGATTTCGGCTCCGTGTGGACGTGACCCTCAAAGTAATGCGAGGCAAAAGCTGAAACTTCTTCGACCAAGTGTGCATTGCATATAGAACCTTCAACCCTTGCCTTATTACGCACATTATTTTTTAACTTCTTAAGATACCTATATGTAAAGTTGCAACAAAAAATTAACGAATTTTTCAAGCAATGAAATAATATTTGAAATGTCAACATATCTTAATGATGTATATATTTACCTCTCGAAAGGATACATCCAGCGATACTGCACGGGACCAGCTATGCTCGCTTCGTATGGCAAGTGAACCGGTAAATGCTCCATTGAGTCAAAAAAACTGGGAGGAAATATTCGCTCAAGCTTGCATAAAATAATTGGAATTTCCTCCTCAAGCCTTGCCATGGATGCAGAAGTAATGACTGCGGCAGATAACTCCTTGAAGAATAAGCTGAGCTCCGTAATTGCCTTCCAGACATGTTGCGGAAGCAACTCACGAAAAGCTATAGGTAATAATCGTTGCATGAAAACATGGCAGTCGTGACTCTTCATGCCGAACAACTTGAGCTTATGCATGTCCACACACCTACCGATATTTGAGGCATAACCATCTGGAAATTTTAACCCTCTAAGCCAGTTACATAAAACTTCTCGTGAATTTCTGTCAAGAGTGTAACATGCTTTAGGATAGGTCCCATCGGCACTCCTTCTCAAATCACCTCTTCTGCAGTACTGATTAAGTTCTTCTCTTGACTTTGCAGTATCTTTTGTTTTTCCCGGGATGTTTAGCACCGTGTTAAATATGTTATCAAAGAAATTTTTCTCGATATGCATAACATCCAAGTTGTGCCGGATGAGATTTGTGCTCCAATAAGGCAAATCCCAAAATATACTTCGCTTCTTCCAGTTATGTTCTTTACATATACGGCATTTATTCTATCTGCATCTGGTTCCCATGCATACATCAACCCCAAATGCTCTATAGAATCAAATAGATCCGTGCCGGACCTAACCGGTTCGGCAAATTTTGTGACTGCTTTGTTCTTCCGGAAGGCGATCAAGTTACGCCTGTAAGGATGATTTGGGGCAAGAACTTCCTATGGTTATCAAACCATGACTGCTTACCACTCTTCTGCAATGTAAATGCATCCGAATCATACATGCAATGAGGGCATGCCAGACGTCCAGCAGTGCTCCAACCAGACAACATTGCATATGCCGGAAATCACTTATTGTCCACATCAAAGCAGCTCTCATTAAGAAATTTGTTTCATAGAAATGTCGTAGGCTACCACTCCTGTTTCCCACAACATTTTCAATTCGGCCACCAACGGTTGCAGAAAGACATCAATCTTTTCCTTTGGATTTGATGGTCCTGGAACCAAAACGGTTAAAAACATTGCAGTATCTTTCATGCACTTCCACGGAGGAAGGTTATATACAGTCAGTATCACAGGCCAACATGAATACTGTTGCCCCGCTTGACCAAATGGTTGGAAGCCATCGGTACAAAGACCTAATCTCACATTCCTTATATCTTCAGCGAAATCAGGATGATTTTCATTGAAATGCTTCCAAGCCTTTGAATCTGATGGATGCCGCATTTCATCCTCTTTAGATTCATGTTCGGCATGCCATCTCATATCAGCAGCTGTTGCCTCAGATCTGTATAATCTCTGCAGGCGTGGGGTAAGAGGAAAGTAATGCATCCTCTTGTAAGGCACACTTTTCCTCCTACTTGTACCGGCTCCTCCTTCGTGTTTTTGAACCTCGATTGCCCACAAATCTTACACCATCTCAGCTCTGAGTCTTCACCCCAAAATATCATACAATTGTTCAAGCAACAATCGATCTTATTAACTGGGAGCCCAAGCCCACGCAACAACTTCTTTGTTGCGTAAAAACTGTCTGCGGCAACATTATCATTTGGCAAAATTTCTTTGATTAACCCAGCTACAGAATTGAACGCCTTTTCTGATAATCGATGTTCTGCCTTAATATTCAACATTCGAGCAGCTGTAGAGAACTGGGAATGACCCTCACAACCAGGATACAATTCTTGATTTGCAGCACGCAACATATCGTAAAATTGTTGTGCTTCTGGATTTGGTTCTTCCATAAATGTATTCTGATTGAAGTCATTACCCGATGCATTCATCACCATTTGTTCATATGTGTTTAAATTCACAAATGGTTCATCTACGGGAATTGACTCTTGTTGGCCTATAACAGCTGCTGGAATATCCTCTGGTTCACCATGACAGTACCAAACATAGTAATCAGGAACAAACCCTTCTTACACAAATGCACCTTAACAGTTTCCACATCTCTGTAGGCTTTATTCTGACACCTGTGGAAGTTGCATGGGCACCTAATCCTAGGCCCATCCATCCATTCAGGTTGGCTACATGCAAATGCGATAAATTCTTCCAATCCATTCAGAAAATCTGGATTCAGCAAGCCATCTTTTATCCTTGCATACATCCATGAGCGAGTCCCGCTCATTTTTGACCGACTTATACAAAGTCTGGTAAACCATTAAAGGAAACCAAAAATAAAACTATATTAGTATTATAAATATATAACTAAATTATTTCTTTTACACAACTAAGGTTAATAACAACCAATTAAATCATTTATAAGTAAACCAATTTTTTTTAGGCAACTAAGGTCCCTACCATGCAAGGCGAGCCACGGCTACGATCCTTGGCGTGCTAGCAAGGACCGATGCACAGGTTCATGGCTAAAGAGGGCTTGAGTTTGGGTCGGGCCGCAAGGCGGTGCGTTTAGTCATTAGACTTCACAAGAATTCAAGTGTCTTAAATAATTCTACCTTCACTCCATGTCTACAAGGTAAGGCCCTATCCCATTCAAGAATATTTTTTGTGATATGTTATTCTGCTATTAATTATCATCGATCGGTTACATTGAAATTTCGGCAGCATTTCCCCATATGTTCTCCTAAATGTGTGGTATATAAGCCACACTAGGAGAACGTATGAGCAAATGCAAACCGAAATCTCACCCCACGATGATTACTAGCAGACTAACATGTCACAAAAATATTCCAAACTGTCCACCAGGACAATTTGAGAATTTGAAACGGGTCTAAAGGTTATAGTGCTGTGATTATGGAAGTCCGAAGACAATCGAACTTATGCTTGTTATTCTTAACTTCTTGTCAATTATATATAGGAATAGTGTTCTATATATAGTCACTTTCTTAAGATTATTATGTCAAATACAAATGTTTGTGAAGACTAAAATATAAATCATTGAAACTACTAATTTGTTGCTGAAATTAAATAAAACTACAACAAGATTTTATTTAGCATTACATAATTTAATGCATCATTCAATTTGAAGCAGAATGTAAATAATCAAGACATAACAATTGTAAATAACTACAAATGCACAAATATTATTGCATAAACAGCTATAAAAAATAAATAACAATAAACTTTAAATATTAATCTAATGCATCGCAGAATGTAAATAATTAAGACATAATAGGGCGGGCTGGCCATGTGGCCGGGCGGGATGGCCACGTGGCCGGCCAGTGGCCACATGGCCGGGAGCACCATGCCTGTCCACCCATTATTTTAAAATTAGAACCCTCATAATATTACTATAGAGGTTCTCTAAATTTAAGTGATATAATAATATGATCCAATAAATTATTAAGAATATAATATCAAAACAACTTGCTAGTAATATTTTTTATAATATTAAATAATTAATTTAATCAGTAAAATTGATTATGCAAAATATTTTGTAATACTATAAAATATTAATTTTTATTTGTATTAATTAAAAAATAGTCGAATGGGACTTCTATGAGGGTTCGAAATTATTTTTTTTATCCTGCCCGTGGATCGGCCATCGTGGCCAAGCCGCGGACGACAACCACCCGGCCAAGGCCGTGCGTAGCGACGACGGACACTGCCGTGGCCGACAAGAAAGGTGGGGAACCCCTTTATATTTTTAATTATTTTTTTTCATGGGAGGGGTTGGGAAAAAAACCCATTTTTGTTATTATATAAAATAATATGATCAAATAAATTATTAAGATTATAATATCAAAACAACTTACTATGAATATTTTTATATTATTAATTAATTAATTTTTGATTGAAAAATTAGTTATGCAATATATTTTATAATATTATAGAATATTATTTTATAATAAATTTTTGGTATTAATTAAAAATTAGTTATGCAATTTTTTGTATCATAAAATTTTTTATTTATAATAAATTTTATTATTTTATAATAAACAATATTTGTTTTAAAACTATTATTTTATAAAAAAAATTGTATTTTCTAATAGTTGCCGGCGGCAACGACGGCAATGGCCATCGCCATGGCCCGAACGGGAGGGGGTGGGGGAAACCCCCCCCTCGGCCATTTTTTTTTTAACGGTGGCCTGGCCACGGTGGCCGGCCACCGAGTTGCCGGCCACGGCCGTGGTTGGAGACGATGGCCACGATCGTCGCCGTGGCCGGAACAGGAGGGAGTCGAGGGGGGGTGGTGGGAAAAAACCCCCTCTGATACCTAATTTTTTTTTTTAACGGGAAGGAGGTGGGGGGAGGGAGGGAGAGGGAGGGTACCTGAAAGTCGTCGGGTGCTGGAGAGCCGCCAGAGAGCTGGAGAAGAGGGAGGAGGAGAACGGAGACGCCGGTTGGGGGGGGGGGTCGGGCTCGTTCGGAGGAAGAAGAAGAGGGGGGGGGGTTTTAATGAATTAGGATTAGCGACGCATTGCGTCGCTAAGTTGCCGCCAATAGACATTTTGGCGGGAAATTAGCGACGCAATAGATTTGTGTCGCAATATTACGACGTATATACAATGCGTCGCAATATTACTTTTAAATTAGTAAACTAATATTGCGACGCATTCGTTATACGTCGCAATATTGCGACACATATACAATGCATCGCAATATTAGTTTTAAATTAGTAAACTAATATTGCGATGCATTGTATATGCGTTGCAATTTTGCGATGCAAAAACGGTGCGTCGCAATATTAGTTTACTAATTTAAAACTATAATTGCAACGCATTGTATATGCATCGCAATATTGCGACACATAATGAATGCGTCGCAATATTAGTTTATTAATTTAAAACTAATATTGCGACGCATTGTATATGCATTGCAATATGCGATGCATAATAAATGCATCCCAATATTAGTTTACTAATTTAAAACTAATATTGCGACGCATATAAAATAGTCACAATATATTTTAAAATTTTAATTTAAATATTATTTTATTAAGTAATTATTATAGTTTATTATATTTAATATTACAAAATGATAATTTAATATATTGATATTTAATTTTTAATCCGACGTTGTGATCGATCTAAGCCATGATCCTGATTGGCGATGATCGATCGGACCGTTGCGATCCATCCGATCGTTGAGGATCTGACGATTGCGATCGATCCAAGCCATGATCCCGATCGGCGATAACGATCCGACGATTGCGATCCATCTGATCGGCAATGATATTCGATGGTTACGATCGATCCAAGCCATGATTCCAATCGACGATGATCGATCCGACGGTTGCGATCCATCCGATCGGCGACGATATCCGACGGTTGCGATCGATCCAAGCCATGATCTCGATCGGCGATGATCGATCGAACTGTTACGATCCATTCGATCGGCGATGATTCGACGGTTGCGATCGATCCAAGCCAGATCCCGATCGGCGATGATCGATCCGATCATTGCGATCCATCCGATCGACGATGATATCCAACGGTTGCGATCGATCCAAGCCATGATCTCGATCGGCGATGATCGATCCGATGGTTGCGATTCATCCGATGGCGACAATATGACGGTTGCGATCGATCCAAGCCATCCCGATCGGTGATGATCGATTCGATGCTTGCGATCCATCCGATCGGCGATGATATCCGATGGTTGCGATCGATCCAAGCCATGATCCCGATCGGCGATGATCGATCCGATCATTGTGATCCATCCGATCCGTACAATTTGACAGTTGCGATCGATCAAAGCCATGATCCCGATCGGTGATGATCGATCGAACCGTTGCAATGCATCCGATCGGAGATGATCCGTTAGTTGCGATTGATTCGAGCCATGATCCTGATCGGCGATGATCGATCGGACCATTGCAATCCATCCGATCGGAAACGATCCGACGGTTGTGATCGATCGGAGCTATAATCCGAATCGGCGATGATCGAATAGACTATTACGATCCATCCGATCGGCAACGATCCGACGGTTGCGATTGATCCAAGCCATGATCCCGATCGGCGATGATCGATCGACCATTGCGATCCATTCGATCGGCAACGATCCGACGGTTGCGATTGATCCAAGCCATGATTCCGATCGGCGATGATCGATCCAATCATTGTGATCCATCCGATCCGCGATTATCCGACGGTTGCGATCGATCGAAGCCATTATCCCGATCGGCGATGATTGATCGAAACGTTGTGATGCATCCGATTGGAGACGATCCGATGGTTGCGATCGATCCGAGCCATGATCCTGATCGGCGATGATCGATCGACCGTTGCGATCCATCCAATCGGAGATGATCCAATGGTGCGATCGATCAAACTATGATCCAGATTGGCGATGATCGATCGGATCGTTGCGATCAATCCGATCAGTGATGATCTGACGGTTGCGATCGATCCAAGCCATGATCCCGATCGGCGATGATCGAACCATTGCGATTCCGATCAGAGATGATCCGATGGTTCCGATCGATCTGAGCCATGATCCGGATCGACGATGATCGATCGGACGTTGCGATCCATCCGATCGGCAACGATCCAACGGTTGCGATCGATCCAAGCCATGATCTCGATCGGCGATGATCGATCGGACCATTGTGATCCATTCGATCGGCGATTATCCGACGATTGCGATCGATCCAAGCCATGATCCCGATCGATGATGATCGATCCGATCGTTGCGATCCATTCGATCTGCGATGATCCGATGGTTGTGATCGATCAAAGCCATGATCCCGATCGGCGATGATCGATCGGACCGTTGCGATGATCCGATCGGAGACGATCCGATGGTTGCAATTGATCCAAGCCATGATCCCGATCGGCGATGATCGATTCGATGATTGCGATCCATTCGATCAACGATGATATCCGATGGTTACGATCGATCCAAGCCATGATCCCGATCGGCGATGATCGATCCGACGGTTGCGATCCATTCGATCGGCGCAATATTCGACGGTTGCGATCGATCCAAGCCATGATCTCGATCGGCATTGATTGATCTGATGGTTGGGATCCATCGATCGCAACAATACGATGGTTGCGATCGATCCAAGCCATGATCCCGATTGGCGATGATCGATCTGACGCTTGCGATCCATTCGATCGGCGACGATATCCGACGATTGCGATCGATCCAAGCCATGATTCCGATCGGTGATGATTGATCCGATCATTGCATCCATCCGATCCACGATGATCTGACGGTTGCGATTGATCAAAACCATGATCTCGATCGGCGATGATCGATCGGACCGTTGCGATGCATCCGATCGAGGACGATCCGATGGTTGCGATCGATCCGAGCCATGATGATCGTCGATGATCGACCAGACCGTTGCAATCCATTCGATCGTAGATGATCCAACGGTTGTGATCGATCGAAGCTATGATCCGGATTGGTGATGATCGAACGGATTGTTGATCCATCCGATCGGCGATGATCCGACGGTTGCGATCGATCCAAGCCATGATCCTGATCGGCGATGATTGATCGAACCATTGCGATCCATTCGATCGGCGACGATCCGACGGTTGCGATCGATTCAAACCATGATCCCAATCGGCAATGGTCGATCCGATCGTTGCAATCCATCCAATCCGCGATGATCCAACGGTTTGTGATCGATCGAAGCCATGATCCCGATCGGCGATGATCGATCGGACCGTTGCGATGTATCTGATCGGAGATGATCCGACGATTGCGATCGATCCAAGCCATGATCCTGATCAGCGATGATCGATTGGACCGTTGCGATCCATCCGATTGGAGATGATCCGACGGTTGCGATTGATCGAAGCTATGATCCAGATTGGCGATGATCGAACGGACTGTTGCGATCCATTCGATCGGTGATGATTCGATGGTTGCGATCAATCCAAGCAATGATCCTGATTGGCGATGATTGATCAGACCGTTGCAATCCATTCGATCGGCGATGATCCGACGGTTGCGATCGATCCAAACAATGATCCCGATCGGGATGATCGATCCGATCGTTGCGATCCATCCAATCCATGATGATCCGATGGTTGCATTCGATCGAAGCCATAATCCCGATCGACAATGATCGATCGGACCGTTGCGATGCATCCGATCGGAGACGATTCGACGGTTGCGATCGATCCAAGCCATGATCCCGATCGGCGATAATCGATTGGACCGTTGCGATTCATCCGATCGGTGATGATTCGATGATTGCAATCGATCTAAGCCATGATCCCGATCGCTAAATTAAAAATTAATTTTTTTTATTTTTTTTATAAATGCGTTGCCAATGCATCGCTAAATAGCTACGCAATAATTGCATCGCTAAATTAATACATTTTTAAAATTTTTTAGGTTTTTGCGTCACTATTTAGCGACACTTTTTTTGCATTGCTAAATTAAAATTTTTTTTTAATTTTTTTTTTTGTAAATTCGTCGCTAAATAGCAACGCAATAACTGTGTCGCTAAATTAACAATTTCTTAAAATTTTTTAAAATTAAAAATTAATTTTTTTTAATTTTTTTGGTAAATGCGTCGCTAGTGCGTCGCTAAATAGTGACGCATTAATTGCATCACTAAATTAATGAATTTTTTAAATTTTTTTAAATTTTTGTGGTACTAATGCGTCATTATTTAGCGATGCATTTTCTTGCGTCGCTAAATTAATAATTTTTTAGAATTTTTTAAAATTAATAATTATTTTTTTTAATTTTATTGGTAAATACGTCGCTAATGCGTCACTAAATAGCGACGCATTAGTTGCATCACTAAATTAATGATTTTTAAAAATTTTCTAAATTTTTGCGTCGCTATTTAGCGACGCATTTTCTTGCGCCGCTAAATTAACGATTTTTTTAGAATTTTTTTAAAGTTAAAAATTAATTTTTTAATTTTTTTGGTAAATGCGTCGCTAATGCATCGCTAAATAGTGATGCATTAGTTGCGTCACTAAATTAACTATTTTTAAATTTTTTTTTTTTGAATTTTTGCATCGTATTTTCTTGCATCGCTAAATAGCGACACATTATTAGCGTCATTAAATTAAAAATTAATTTTTTTTTATTTTTTTGAAAAATGCATCGTTAATGCGTCGCTAAATAGCGACACAATAATTGCATCACTAAAATAATGATTTTTTAAATTTTTCTGGGTTTTTGAGTCGCTATTTAGCGATGCATTTTTTCTACGCCGCTAATGGTGTCGCTATTTCTTTTTGTCGATAAGACGTCGTAATTTGGTCGCAATTTAGTGACGCAAAAATGCGTCGCTATTTCAGTTTTTTCTTGTAGTGAACAACATAAAGTGGGATAAGAAAGAAAAAGAATCGGTGCTATATAAGAGGAGATTATTACACTCTTAAGGCTATGGTTATAATTTTTGCATAAGATGACACAGATAGTACAAACATTACAATAGATATAGCAATAAATTATGGCATTCACTATCCGTGACTTGCTTTGCCTTTTGGCTTTGGTGGAGAGTTGAGCAATAGGAAAAGATATTAATGTCCTATAGCCCTTCTCTTGTCTCCCTTTCTTATATCATTTAGATCTCTTTATTAAATTAATTCCATACCTTCGCACATTCAATTAAAACTAGAGAAGGTTGTGGCTTTTAGGGCTTTGGAGTTTCTTTATTGAAGGAAGCAATCCAAGGTGGCCTTTGGCCTCACCGATATTGTTCGATACAAATTAGTGATGATAAACAAACAAACAAACAGATAAAAGGCCCTGCTTGCTCCCTTTCTTTATGGAAACCCTTGTGTCTTACTTCTTTATAGAGCTTTAGCTTTTTCCTGTGATGGATTCCTCTAGATCGTGAGCCCCATTTATTAAATTGAAAGAGGGCTCATATCTTCTCCATTTATTTTGTTTTTCTTTTGCCTATACATCAAAACATGGCCGATCTACTCAATTGAACCTTGCCACTATCCTCTCGATGACCATAATATGGCCATGACCTCACTTTGACTAACCGACAACCAGCCAAACCATCTTAGTCCATAGCCAACAATCAGCCACAACTCTCACAATAAGCCCATCAACTGCTTTGATGGTAGAGAATATCCCTATTTTTAGCATCTTTTCACCTTTCGCAAATATTTCTTCGCTTCGTCGATGCCTTAGCTTGCAGTGTAGTTAGAGAGTGGCCACCATCGTTGAAATTATTGAGGTTCTAGCCTTTGATCATCCTGGAATCCGTCAGATTTGCTTCAAACATCGGTCTTTTCTAGAAGCCATAGTGAGTTTTGGCTCTTTAACCATAGGGAAGCAGAGGATGATGGCTAGGGTTGGATTTTGCATGGAATTCAGAGCACTAATTTAGGGGTTTTGCTAACTAAAGGAAGATGAAGAAATTTTGCACCAACAAAAAAAGAGGACATAAATAGGAACCATCATCTTCCCCAATCCATCGTTCTCCTTCGTGGCTGGCTTCTCTACATTCTAGCAAGCCAATGGCCATCATGGAGATAGGAGAAACTGTTGGTCCAGATAGCAACCCAAGAGGGGGGAGTGAATTGGATTTTTCAGAAATTTAAACTCTTTTGAAAAATAACCCCAGCGAAAATAAAAACTTAGATTCACACAAATTAAAACAGAACTGTTGGTCCAGATAGCAACCCAAGAGGGGGGGGGGGGGTGAATTGGGTTTTTCAAAAATTTAAACTCTTTCGAAAGATAACCCCACGGAAATAAAAACTTAGATTCACACAAATTAAAACTGAACAAGCACAAATAGAGAGTTGAAGATAAAGAGACAATCATGGTAAACACAGGAGATTTTATAGTGGTTCGGTGTACCTACACCTACGTCTACTCCCAAGTACCTTTTGGGTCCACACTATAATCAATGATTACAGCAGCGTTGTTTTGCAAGCTCACAACTCAAACTTGTTGTTTTTCCGAGTGCACAACGAACCCAGCTGATTTTCAAGGTTCACCAGCACAAAACCTATCACCTCAAGCTAATGCTTGTACAAGGCTAACAGCCTCAACTGAATCAATCACCAGATTGACCCAGCAAACAATATTTGTTTTTACAAGATAAACAGCTCCTCCAATGAGCAAAATACAATCATGAAACAATAATAAGAGGATAGGAATCAAAGCCTAATTCACAGATCTTGGTGGCTTCTTCTTCTCTTCCTTTGATTGGATCTTTCTTCAAGATGCTCTTGAGACTCAGAAGATCAGAAAACTAGGGCTTCTCTCTTCTCTTGAGATTTCTTCGAAATAGAACAGCAAAAGCTTGGAATCTCTCTCTTTCTTTTGGGGAATAGTATGATCTTTCCTATCGAATCTTCCCTCTTTTCTTTTCTGATGGATCTCAAAGATTTGTCTCTATTCTTTCTTTTTTCCTCTCTGTCTCTTCTCGTTCGGATGCAGCAAACCCTCTTCTTATAGATCCTGATTAATCCATAAATAGTTTGAAACTATCCATTAGAAACAAGTGTAAGAAGGATTAGATCCATAAATAATAGCCGTTGGGATTAAAAAGATAAAATAAAGTTTAGAGTCGTTCTGACAGTTCTGGAGCCGTGTATGACATCCTGGAAGTCGGCTCTAACTTTTCTGGAGTCGGCTCTAACTCGAAATTCTTTAATCCGCTCGATCTGGAGTCGTCTCTGACTTTTCTGGGGTCGACACAAAATTCTTCAGGAGTCGATTCTAACAGTCCGGGAGTCGACTCTAAGTCGTGGCCTAAAAAACCATCGTTCTGTCTTTCTGTTGGAGTCGGCTCTAACAGTCTCGGAGTCGACTCTAAGTCTGTGCCATTTTTTGGAGTCGACTCTTCGATTCCATGTGTCGACTCTAATATCTGCAATCTTACCTTGACATTAGATTCGAACCAAAACTTGATTTGACTCTTGATTTTGATTATCAAATCGACTTATAATCTGAAAAACTTAATCAAAATCATAGTAACTTCAAATATACTCAAATAGTTTTGTTAATCATCAAAATCCTCAATTGGGTCAACAATCTCCCCTTTTTGATGATGACAAAAACTTTGAGTATATGCATTAAAAATTTATTTGAATTGAGAATTATAGACATTGTTAAAACTTTAGAACTTCCTAACAAGGAATTTGATGCCAATATTCAGAATGAATCAAAAAGGATACTTGACATCAATCAAGATGATTTTAACTTTTATATGAAGAAATTATTAAGCTCCCCCTGCATTGAATAACTCCCCCTGCATTGAATAACTCCCCTTATGTAGATAAACTGAATTCAATTGAATCAATTAGAATCTCAAAAATTTTCTCTCCCCATCTCAAAATTGTTCTTCATTTTCTTTCTTTCTCTTATATGCATATACAATTATCTCTCCCCCTTTTTTGTTATAAGCAATAAGATGAAGTATAAATAAAAAAAAAGTTATCAGAGCGGGGTTGTTGGTTCAATTAATCATAAAGATAGTAAATTCATTCATTGAATTCAATCAATCAATCATAGACAAATTTAAAATAAAAGTGTAATTGTATTCCAAAGCAAGATTCATTACATGTGTTTCAGTAAAGTGACATATTCAAGTATGTAAATCCTAGATACATGCTATTAAAGTAAGAAAGCAAGAAATCCTAAGATACAACCTAGGATAGGATATTAAAATTAAATATGCTTATACATTTTTCTTTAAATGTCCAATCATTTTCATAATATCATTTTTGAGTCTTCTTAAAACTTTCAAGACAAGCTTCAATTTGAGAGACGGCGAGGTCGATATCTTTCTTTAGTTGACTGGTAGCATGAAGATAAGTTCCAGAACCGTCTGCAATGCCTTCCATCCTTTCAAAAATCTTATGAAGATCAGTGCTAAAGGATTCTATGGAATTGCTAATGGAAAAAGAAATCATGTCAAG
>UESW01004057.1:204150-252886 GCA_900491605.1 Calamus simplicifolius | reverse complement strand
AATTTGCTCAATATACATGATGGCCAATCTCTCACTAGAAATCCCAACTCTGAATGGCAGGAAATGAGCTGACTTCGTCAATCTGTCCATAATGACCCATACCGCATCATTGCTCCTAGGGGTCTTAGGTAGACCAGTCACGAAGTCCATAGTGATCTTCTTCCATTTCCATTGTGGAATCATCAAAGATTGAAGGGGTCCTGCAGGCCTTTGATGCTCAGCCTTCACTTGCTGACATACCAAACATTTGGCTACATACTGAGCAATCTCTCTCTTCATTCCCTTCTACCAAAAGTTTCCTTTTAGGTCTTTGTACATCTTGGTACCTCCTGGGTGTACTGTATAGGGAGAATAGTGGGCCTCCCTCAGAATCTCTGCCCTTAGATCCTCCATATTTGGCACATAGAGCCTGCCATTAAATCTCAGGGATTCATCCTCTATTATAGCAAATTCATTTTGAACCCCTGACTTCACAGCTTTCTTAATTCTTTGCAGGTCCAAGTCTTCTTTCTGAGAGGACTTGATCCTGTCTAACAGAGTTGATTGGAGTACAAGTGCTACCACAAGCCCATCGAATTGTTGTACTCGCAATTCAACCTCTAGCTTCTCAAGGTCCCTCTAGATGCGAGGTTGAGAAGTGATTATATAAGCTAACTTCGAGGAGGACTTCCTACTCAAGGCATCAGCTACCACATTGGCCTTCCCTGGATGATAGTGCAGGTTCAGGTCATAGTCTTTTAGTAGCTCCATCCACCTCCTTTGCCTCAAGTTCAACTCCTTCTGAGTGAAGATGTACTTCAGACTTTTGTGGTCTGTGAACGCATCGCATGCCTCTCCATACAGATAAAGCTGCCAGATCTTTAAGGCAAAATCACAGCGGCCAACTCCAGGTCATGAGTAGGATAATTTTGCTCGTATGGCTTTAGCTACTAGAGGCATAAGCTATCACCTTCTCATTTTGCATCAGAACACATCCCAATCCCTTCCGAGAAGCATCCGTGTATAGAGTGAATCCTTCAAATCCTGACGGAAGGGTAAGGACAGGGGCTGACACTAGGCGTTGCTTCAGCTCTTGGAAACTTCTTCTTTAGCAATCTTGACTAGAGTTTATCCTCTTCATCGGTCCAGTTAGTAATCGTACCATGAGATGATCCTATTTTACCGCTCTTCGAGGTACCGGCCATGGTTCTTCTTTTGTGAGCCTAACTTTTCGATGAGATACAAGAAAAGAAAAATAATCATGTTAATGGTTTAACCTAGCATATGACAAGTACATAAACAATATAATACTCTTGAATAATATGTGATGGATAGGCCATAGTTGCCCATATGGACTAATAACCTAACATCCACTCTTTCTCACCTAGATTTCAGAAACTATACACTGTCCTAAAATTATAATAATCTCACTCAGAGCTGCTGAGCATTCCTTAGACGAAGGCAACCTATGCACCGGCACCAGCTGGAGTGGCATGCATGCAAAGCATATATAGATGATAGAGCATGACTTGCATGCACATGCTGATCTCATGGTTTGCGAAATGCTACTGCCTACAAGTTGATTGTCTATTTTTTGAGAATGCCTGAAATCTATTTTGTAGTGCACATCAAACTATTCTCAGACTACATGTGCTTATCTGACTTCCATGCTCAACTTGATAATGGTGTTTTAACTTTTTTTTCCTTTTTTGAGATAATGTGGATGTTTTATTAGTCATGGGATGACAACAAAATTTTTTTAAAAAAAGAAACTATCAAACAGAAATTCAATGATATATGCATAAAAAAATTAGAAAATGAGAGCAGCATTTCAAGGCCAAGAACCCTCAAAATCGAAGGAAATTCAGGGTTCAGCGGCCAGATCTATGAAAAGAAGAGGAGAAAGAGCAAACCTAGATCGAGTTGTAGAACCAGATCCAACCGAAAACAAAAACCAAAAAAAATAGTAGCATCCAAGAAAAAATTGGTGAATTATTAGTCACGAGATGACACACCAAATTTAAAAAATAAAAATAAATAAACTATCAAACAGAAATTCAATGATATATGCATAAAAAATTCTAAACCATTTACAAGAAAGAAAAGGAAAGAGTACCTAAGATAAGCTATCAGAGATGGGAAATCAGAAAAAGAGAACAGGTTTTCGAGGCTAAGGACCCTCGAATCGAAGGAAATACAGGGTTCAGTAATCAGATCTATAAAGAGAAAAGGAGAAGGAGCAAAATGGAAGCAGGAGTTTGGGAGCAGAGATCGAAAGACGGGAGCAAAAGATCGAGAAAGGGAGATTGGGAGACGGAAGATCGAGGTGACGACCGCTCGAACGGGAGGTGGAAGAATGAAAGGACTAGGGTTAAAATCAATTTTTCATATTGCCAAATATGTCCTCAAGGGATAGCTTGAGGATAACCTATTATTTCTGGGGTTCTAGGGATCCTCTCTGGTTAAACTTTTTCTAAAATATCTTTCGTAGTTATAGCTTTTGGGGATAAAGGATATCCCCCTTATCCTCTATTTTAAACACTGCCTTAGTTTCAATTCACCACCATTTTCTCCAAAGATGTTATTTTTAAACATGGTTTCATTAGTTTCATAATCATTACTTCAATAATGACTCAGCTACCCAAAATTAAAAATAAATTAAGAATATGGTTCTAAGATTGAGACTAACCACATGAGACAAAAAAATTATTTTATATATATATATATATATATATATATATCATAAATATTTGCTATTTATTCTTTCTCGTGGAATGAAAGGGGCATTTAGCTAGACTAAATTCATAATTGCATTTCTTGTAGCCTTCAAATCATTAAATTTTTTATTAGATAGAAAATATGATCGGCCAAAATTATGAGTAATCTTTGTCATGCATTCAACTAGGCAGGAAAATCAGATTAGGATTGACATTTGCGCTCACTTAAATCCAACGTACCATTTAATTAGCCAGCTGGTAGACATGATGCCATCTTCTCTCAATTGAGGGTGACAACAAGACGTTGATAAGAAGCGATAGCACTGATTCTAATTTTTTTTTGAAAATATGCTCCGAAATAAAATAGTAGTTAGAAATATTTAAAGATAATTGAAAGTAAAACTTGGAAAGGTCATAGCTTCAACTAAAGCAAAACTGATAGTGATGAAACAAAATAAAGAGCAGCAATAAAATAATCAAACAGATGAGAGAAAAATATGTTAAAAATAAATAAATGTATGTACAAAATCATCCATAGGATAAGTATATATGTACAGGATCAGCCTCTTTTGTATGGACAAGTATCAAAACTATGGCTTACATGTCTTCATTTGTATGTGTCTCCATCTCTTGAAACCATATACCAAGATCTATAAAACAATAGTAAAACCAATATCCTCTTAAAACATATTACATGGGTGTAGATTTCACTCTCAATTTATGATGCATTCTCCCATATATTG
The DNA here is from genome assembly GCA_900491605.1 of Calamus simplicifolius. NCBI lineage: Eukaryota > Viridiplantae > Streptophyta > Magnoliopsida > Arecales > Arecaceae > Calamus > Calamus simplicifolius. Next base: position 249,447 of record UESW01004057.1, on the reverse strand, counting down.
ATGGAATAAGGGCCAAACCTAAAAATAAGACTAGTTAATGATAAGCCTCTAGGGCAGCCAAGTTTCTAGATCCAGAGATTGGTTCCTAAATTTCTAAATATTTCTAAATGGCATATATCATTATTGCATTTAGTGGTTCCCTCTTATGATGATTCCTTAAAAACTAGAAAAGATGTTAATCATGAAAGAACAAAGATTCAAGAACTATTTTACCCAATCAGAAATGGAGATCATGTATTTTGAAGAAATGGAGATAATGTCTTCTCCCTTGTATAAAATCAAGGATGCATACTTTATATACAATTGTGGAATATGAAAGATGGCCAATAGTTAACTTAGTGGGGAATAAAAGTTCAAAATAGGAGAATCATCCCAACATTTCACAACTCAAAAAGTTCCCTTGGGCTAAAGCTTAACTTCAAACAGCAGAAAAGATTGACATGAATTTCCCTAATTTCATCTTAAAAATGGCTAAAAGATTCCACATATTTCCTTGCACTAAGACTTGCTTCTAGATAACACCTAGTACTTTGATCCTTAAGCTACTAGAATTCATAATTCCAAAGAGAATCCCATACCATTACAAATTGCAAAATTGACACCGAAGAACGACCCAATGCATGATACATCGATCACAATGATACAACCTTACCCTTATTCTAGGACTTGCCCTCTAACTGGTTAAGATGTCCAAAATTTCTATCACATAATTCCATCTTCTATAATATATTAAATATTTAAAAACAAAATCCCCACTTTTACTGCATATCAACATAGATTCTTTCATGTTACAAAGAATTCTCACCTTTATAAAATATTACAATCACCATCAGCCGACAACTTGACATATGTGGCCCCCTCTAACGCAACTAGAATAAAAGATTAAATACAAAGCACGTAAAGGAAAACATTACTTAATTATTGATTCTTGTCTGATATGTTTTCAGCTATTGGTAGTTTTAGATGTAAACCTTGAGCGTTTAACTTTAGGTGTCTAGTCAATAAAGGGTTTGTGCTTGATTCTTTATTTTGGAGCAAGGAAAGAATCGTTGCTCATCCATTATCATCATTCCTTTATGGTATTTTTTTTAAATAGAATTTCACATGTTTGGACACAAGAATTAGATTCAAACATGCATCCAAAAGTTTGACTTGACTAGGAAAAAAAAAGGTTATACACGAATATATAGAAAATATTTTTAACCAATATACATATATAAAAATGTTGCATAAAAAATATTAGAAGATATCATTTACCATGCATCATCTTCCACTATACTGTTTCTCATTCAAATTTCCCCATTTGCTCAAGAAAATGAGGTAAAATGCTGTTTGGCAAAGTTAATTTAATACCTACATTCTCAACCAATTGGGAAGAAGTGAGGGAAAATTTGGCCGAAACTAGCAGTAAGTAGGTGACATCAAGAAAGTTCATCCTTCTAAATGAGAAATGCCCACTAAAAGAACACAACCCTTTGGAAAATCCTGATATAACGTTATAAATAAAATAATGGCTACCGTTTATTTGATCCCATATTGTTTTGGATTCTTTGGAAATATAACAGTCAGTTTAGTTAACTATTATAAGAAAAGTTAATGGTGGCAGAACAACAATGCGATCTAGTGTTATCACTATTTATAGAATCCCTAAATTGACTTAGAGATTTTGACTTTCAAATAACACCATTTTAATTAAGTGATACCAAAATTGCGATCAAAATAATGGAGGATCGACATCTAAAATCTCATTTTGAAAAGATATTTGGTACATATTATTTCTAAAGTTAATTGTTATTCAAAGCATGTGTATGTTACAGCATCACTTCTTTTATTTTAAGTGATAAGGGTTGGTAAAAATAATAACAAAAGCTTGATGGTGTCATGCATGCCACATTTCAAACAAATGTTCACCATTAGCTATAAAAAAAAAAAAAAAAACCCAAGAAAGAGTGATGATTTTCTTGGTAGAAATCGTTTCTTTCTCTCGGTCATACCCCCGCATACAGCGATGGATGCAAACTTAAGAAAACAAAAAAAAAAAATCTACATTCATAAATAGTTTCAAAATGAATCTATTTTAAAAAATTATTATTAAAAAGACTCTCATGCAAAGGCTTTCTAAAGTAAAGTATGAAAATAAGAAAAATAAAGTACAAAAATAAGAGCTAGGATGCCCGGTAAATGAGTTTTGTGAAAATTTATAGCGATGAGTTAGATAATGAATAACCAATTTCTTAATTCAACGTCCTAACACAATAGAAAGGGACGATAATGAAAAATCAAATCAAAATTTAAAAATAGCAGTTGTAACTACCGTCTAGGGAGTTATTTGCAAAACCAATGTGCTTAGACACCAGTTTTGTAATTATGGGGTAGGAATGAAAGATTTTGTAAAAATTATGTTAAAGTAAAAATTTATTTTTGAGGCCGTTTTCAAATGTACTAGGCCTTCTCTTCTCCCAAACCATCCCTTCTCTCCTCTGACAACGCCTCCTCTTCTCCTGAATTATCTCTTTTCTCCCCACATCCTTCTCCTGGTTTGTTCTTTCCCAGCATTCCCTTTCCTCTTTTTCTTCTATCCCAACGTTCCCCCTTCTAGAAATTAATTTATCCAAACTAATTTAATAAGGCTAAGAATTCTACCTAATCCCAACGGCTTTTAATTCAAATGCAATTCTTACCACTAAAACATTTGTGTAGAGATACGGCTAACAACTTGTACATTGATAGTGATTGAATTAACTTCCAACAAAGGAGATATTTTTAAATATGATCATTATCAATATAAAAGTTGTTAGCTTTATCTCTTCACAAGTTATTATATTTACTGGTAAGAATTGTATTTGAATCAAAAGTAGTTGGGATTAGGTTAGAATCCTTAACCTGATAAATTAGTTGGGATAAATTAACTTCTAAAAGGGGAAAAAATGTTACCTTCCCCAACTAATTTTTCCACCAGCCGCCTCTTTGCTACCATGAGATGCCACGCGGTCGTGGCTCAACCGCAAACGTATTGGTTCCGTCAGCATCGTCCCTCACAGGATCGGAAAAAGGAAAGCACATGGCATTAAATTACGAGTCATCTGTCAAACCGATGTAAAAAATAAAAAATTTTAATAAAAATTTATTTAAAAATATATTATTTTTAATATTATCTTTAAACGTAATTTTAAAAATAATATTCACAAAATTACTTTTAAAAGAGAACTTTTGAACATCATTTGTAAAAATGATATTCAAAATATTATTTTAAAAGACTTCGCAGGTCCGGCGTTTTTCTTCTCATTTCTTTTCTTTCGGCATTTTTTTTCCCTAGATTCTATTTGATTCCAACTTTTTTTAAATATAATTTTTATAATTAAAATATAATAACTTATAAAAAAAATAAGCCTACCAACTTATACATTGGCAGTAACCATGTTTAAATTAACAACTTGTACAATTATATGTTCTATAATTTGGTTTCATTGAATTGTCTCATCTCTTGGAAGTTTACTCAAATATTATAATTATTAATATACAAGGTGTTAGCTTTATCTTTTCATAAATTATTATATTTTAATAATAAAAAAATATAATTAAATTATTGCAATTTAATAAAAAAATTTCTCAAAGTCTTCCAAATTTCGGGTGCTGCAAATAGATATCATAAAATTGACACAAAATAAATATGTTAGCAATCTTATTGCAACAATTATTATTTTTCTAGTAAAATAATTTTTTAGCATATTTTTCTCCTGCTAATTAATGCTGAAACAATAAAAAACAATTCGAAAGAAGCAAATCAAAACCTCAAACACCTTTCTCAATGTTTGGAATTTTGCCCACAATTTTTTTGAGCTCTAATTAGCCACATCATCGGACAATATTTTGAAAACTATATCAAGAAATAGAAATAAAGAAAACTACAGATTCATGCTAGCATAAAATGAAAAGAAAACAAATTAAAGAAAGGTTAATAAGAGTGTACTAGAATAAAAGAGAAAAATATTTACTAAGGCATAACCTAAGGTGTTGTCTTTGGGCAGAAAATGGTTCACCTTCATAACATTCACGAGTTATATATGCGTTGCAACGCACTAATTAATTAGTATAAGTGTCGAGCCTCCCGTCCGTAACAAACAACATTATCTGTTCCATGGAAAAAGAGCAGTATAAAGGGGAAATCACAACTAATTGCTTTAATATTAATTCCAGTGCAGCCTCCCTTCCATGTACAAGGCTTAACAAAATGGAGGAAAATTACAAGTGGGGTAGAATGAAAGCAATATTAAGGTCAAACAAATACTAACTGATCAACGAAGCGATGCAACATCCAAGGGCCCTCTTTCCTTAATTTCCTCCAGCTTTACTTCAGTTTCCAAACAATAAATCATATCCCATGAGAATAATTGCATCCTTCTGCCTATTCACTTATACTGCAGCCCTGAACATAAGGATGATCATATATGCTTGATGTATTTGGACCAGCAAGGCCGGTATTTAGTCACTGCCAGTTCCAGCCAAGGTTTCATGCTCCTGTTATAGTGGATTATTGCTGCAGCATTTTCTATCTCTGAGCGATCAACACTAGGGTTGTAGGACATGCCACGATTTGTCCAGCGAATGTGTCAATTTATAAAATGTTAACTGTCCGGCAGGAAGAGTACCAAGTTTCCAAAGGACCCGTCTTCATTCTAGCGAGAACCAAAAAAAAAAAAAAAAACTAGTTAGTAACAACATAAAGAGATTGCTAATTGGTGTAGCAATATGTTTGTCTGCTTGAGTTTCAATGCATTACATTGAAAGTAGACGTGTAATTGGCATTCGCACTAGTTGTTAAATGCATGAGTACACATTTCCTCTCTAGATGGACAATAAAATTTGAAAAAGGGAATTTAACAATCTCTATAAGAAATGTCATATCTTCAGCATTAAAGATGAGTAACAAAATTAAAAAAAAAGGTCTAACAAGGTATGACAGTCAATATGGCAACATTCAAACTGTCATGACCTTATCAATGGTCAGTAATTCCATATAAACATTCAGTATTCATAGCTTATCTCCTCATAGCTGCCATACACGAAGGATTTAAGATGCCTATGGAATATGTTATAGGAATCTGAGGTAGTGAGATTATGTGTGAAATAGATTTAAGCAGACGATATGTTTGAAAGGGTTTCCCACAGGCAATATATGACCAAGAAATACTATAAACTGATCACATTGATTAAACAAATAAAAAGGAAAGATAATGAAGATAATAATTTAAACAGATCCATGGCAATGAATGAGAACTAGAGATGCATTTCTGCAGATTGATATGATTCCTGTATGCCTATAAATTAAGGGAATATCAGAGGGGTAGCATCAACAATGTTGACTGTATATATTTGAATGAAGAAAGTGCAGGAACACTGCACTACAAGATTAGCTATGATGGATCTTAAATTAAGGATAAATGCAATAATGAGCCAAATTATTCATAGCTAATGATGATTAGTTAAAGCAGTCATGGCCCTTGAGGATATAGGAATTTAGATATCATAAGATAGATAATGAAGAGGGAGCTTACGAAAAGATGAATAAATACTTTTCAAAATTCACCAAATATTTGTGTTAACCAAAGAAATAACTAATAAATGAAATAATACAAAAAAAAGTGCATGTTTGTAAACATAGATGGCAGGCCTCAACACAATGGTAAGATTGCTCCATCATAACTTGGCGGTTATAGATTCAAAATATGAAAGCATCTTCTCTACACGTAATGGTAAGGTTGTGTTCATCTGACCCCATAATGGAAGGTGCCGCATGTACTAAAACAGCTCTTTATAAAGATAAACATAGATAGAGTAAAACATATGCATGCATGTGCCTAGCTATAAATAATCGATCTATGTGATATATGTGGATCTAGAGATAACCATAAAAAATTATTTCAGTATGGTTAAATGCACGAAAAAAACTAGAAGAGCCATAATTAACATATACAGTCCATGACAACAATTTCACTCTCAAGGCCCAATATCTATGGTATGATAATTTCTGTACATAATGTGCAATTAATTTTGGAAATGTAAAAAAACAAAAGGCTTATATAGACTCGCATATTCTGCCACTTGTGATAAATTCCAATTATATCTGTCTTCTTTCATTCCTTGAGATCAAAAACATTCATTCCATAGGCCCAACCGCATGCATTGTGATCAAAGCTTCAGGCACTATGCGGATTTGAGAAATTGAGATACTTTTCAAAGCAATGAAAATTTTCACCATAGGTCTCCACTGCACCATTCACATTTCCATTAAGATATACAGACCACAATCATGTCAAATCCTTATGGACAACACTGTCATCATCAAGAAACAGGATCTTATCTAACTTGGGATAAACCTGTGGGAGGTAGAATCTTAGATGATTCAGCATAGACAGGTATTTTGGGTTTTGGTACTTTGAATTGGAAAAGCCTGTAGAGAGAGTTGTTGGATGATCAGCCTTGAAGTAGTGTTCTTTCATTGCAGCAAACTCAAACTGCCTCAAAACTGGACAATATGAAGAGTTCAACCATTTAAACTCATCCATGTTTTCTACAACAGATACTTGGTACAAACTGGACAGTATTCTCTCTCAATCTCTATGGCAGAGAGATCAAAGTTATATAAGTAGATAAACGACACTTGGTACAAACAAGAAGTTTAAAGCATTGTTTAGCAATATATTCAGAACAAATTACAGGTCAGTAACTTTCTTAATCCAGTGGAACAATATGAATATTTTACTTTCGTAGTTTAAATGACAACAACAGTATTGTTAATATAAGATAGAGTCACCTTTCGAGCTAATTTTGCCAGTGAGTCGAGAAGTTGACATCCATCTACATTGCAAAACCCATCAAATTCTTTACTCAGAAAATTGTACTTGAATTATGCAACTAAATAATAAAAAAGAGAATGAAAAAGAGAAGCCAGTTGTTTACCTGAGTCATCTTTAAGCTCTTTGTCCTTTTTCTGTATACCACCTAATAATACATCATCGTTTTTTAATTTAACTTGGGAAGTCTTGTATTCAGAATTTGAAACAATCTGAAGTTGCTTCAAGAAGTCAAAGATGACATGATTAATAGGAACATTGTTGCCAATTTATTCAATAAATACAAATACTTGGATAAAACAGGAAGAATAGTTACATCTGCTGAAGTCTGATTGTTCTGGTCAGCATCAACCAGTCCATCAACTTGCCACAAAAAAGACATGATTTTTTTCTGAAAAAATCAAGACTCAATGGCCCCAAGTCATGTCGGCTTGCTGATATTTAATCTATAACCTGTGAAAATAAAATGCATAAGATTGATGCTGCCTTTTGAAGAACATATCATCATTTTCTATGAGAGAACAATGTTGTTGATGCAGCAATGTAGTGCACAGGAGAACAAAGTTGTTCATGCTGCATCATAAACTAGGAAAGGAATGGAAGAAAAAAATGTATAAAAAAGGATAAGTTTATTTAAAAAAATAAAGAAGAAAAGGACTTTATAAGTTGTACTTGAAAATTAGATAAAGAGGATACCACAAGGGAAAGGAGAAGTGCAGAAACAGAGGAAAGGGAAATCCTTTCCCTAAAAAAAACAAGAGTTGTCAAGTATAGAAAAACAAAACACAATTTAAACTACATGATTGGATATATATTTTCCACAATGCTCATTCCAAATCATGCAGAGAAAATCAATAATAAAATATAATATATGCAGGCATGCAATCATGAAAACATATTACACAATAGTAGAGTGCAGAAGTGCTCTTCTAGTCCAATAACTCCTTGATGCAAGATAATAGTCAATGATCATCTATAATTCGGCATAAACAATTAATTAGTTTTGGTTATATTTATAAAAATGCCTCTACTTTCGATGACTAATTATCAATTTAAATATCAATATCAAAACTAGACTCGCTGCTAATTATCATGGCTTGATTACCAAAATCATTCAATTCATTTTATTCCAACCCAACACAAACATAATATGATCTTTAGGTAAAATAAAGATCAGATTTTGCATCTCTAAATCCATATCTGAACCAACTGTGTGATATTAGCCAAACTCTACGAATTCTATAGTTCAATCCTAAGGTTCTCATCCAAATTTAATATAACTAATTATCCTAAGAGACTGAACCAACTTGAACTAGTTGGTTCACTGGTTCAGGCCCAACCCATTAAAAAGGCTACAGCCTTGTTCTTCTTTCTCCCCACGCTCGAAGTTCCCCAAGGCCCGCTCCCAACTCCTGCCGCCGGCGCCACCCCCGTTCGTCGCAACTACGGCGGCGACGGCGAGGTCCCCGCGTCCGGCCCCACACCCTCCACCCGACATCTCTCTCACCGATTTCCTTCTCCATCTTTCTCCACCTCTCGATGGCCCAGCCACCGCCGGCATCCAAGCCGTCTCCGGCTTTTCCTCCCATCACCCGTTCCCCGCCAATGAAGGGCGGTGGCGCACACCGCTAGTTCCGGTGGCCTCCCACGGCCGGACTTGGCCAAAGCAAGCGAGCGGCAAGCGGCGGTGACACTCCTCCCTCCTGCGATCTTCTCCGACAACGGCAGCCCTCAAACCTCCAAAAAATCCCACTGTTTCCTCAGTTGAAACAGAAAAATAGAGGAGGAAAATTTTACCTCCGCCTTGCCGAGGTCGACCGCGATGATCTGAACTTCCCCAAAGGTTCACCTAGCTCCGGTGATCCTCCCCTATTCTTTAATTAGAAAGTTTCTAGCTCTTTCAGCTGGAATTGAAGAGATTGTCATGAAATAGAGCATTGAGAATGAAATAGAGGAAAAGTGCGCGATAATTTTTCGGCCTCCCTACCACGGTGAAGTAGGTTCAAACTGCGCCCTCCAACAATGGTTCACGAGCCCAGATGCAGGGAAAATGGGAGAAAAATAGAATGATCCAATTCTCTCCCTCCACTACCAAAACACAATATCATGCTGAAATTTTCTCTCTCCACCCATGACGCGGCCATTCTGAAACATGGAAGAGTATTAGGTTTAATACAATTTAATATAATTTAGCTTAACCTTAATCCTTGTTTCCTATTCATCACAGTAAACATATTAACCTTCTATGCCTCACTCTTCGCACCAAAGTCTAATGCATTGATATCATAAATACAAAAAATATAAAATTACAACATGAAGCCATCTCTACCTATGATCAGCTTGAGAAATATATGTTAGATTAAGAATTAAAAAGAAAAGCTATGGATGCTGAGGGAAGGCATTGGTACTTTTAACAGTGCCATCATAATTTTCAAGTGCTGAGCTTCTGAAATGTAGCTTTTCAAAAAAAATTTAAAAGAAATAACATTTTACAAACTGTCCAAAACTCACTTTTCAAAACATACTAAGAGTTGAGTGTAGATCAATGGTACGCCTGACCTTCAAGGATTGTCTTCTTGTCACATAGTTTGTGGATGTCAATAACTTTTCATGGAGCTCAAAGAACTAGCACAACATTCTCTCATCAGATGACTTACCTTAAACACATTTACAAACAACTTTAATTTAAAAGTTTCACAACAAGACTACTAAACTAGCATCATCAAACTTCCATCAGAGCAACCAAATCAGCAATATGTGAATTTACTGGCTAACTTGTTCATAGTGGGAATCATTACTGGGAAACTGCAGTTATATGTTTAGTAAGCAAGTCCTGCCATATGTTTCTTTCAGAACATGCAAAAGGGAGCTATTGTATCTAAAGACTAATCACCAAGAAAGGCAAGGTAGAAGAATTGACCTTGAAGGTAGCAAGAGCATTAGAAGCAACATCAAAGCTTGGAAGTTCCATCATACCCGAAGAATAATTCAAAGCTAGGTTATTTCAATATGTATATGAAAGAGCACTACAAAATCAAAATGCATGAAAAATCAAAACTTATATGCTATAGGATGGATGATAAAGCATGGTGAGGACTGAGCACGAAATCAAATAAGTATGTTTGCATATATGTTAACACTACCAATGGGGCTCACTTAATTATCAGAATTTATAGAAGCAATATCCAGAGATTAAATTTATTAAATAAGAAAAGTTTAGCAATAGAAAAGTGAATGCAGATTTTAGAATTAGAAGTAACAGCAAAGCAATAAGAATGCACAAAGTATCAAAAATAACCACATGAAGATACCGAGACATCATCCTAATGGCATAATAGTAACAGGATACTACCTCTCTGATTTCATGCTTCAGAACAGCCACATAACCACAATATAATCTTACAGATGTAAACCATATCAATAAAACTAAAAAGTCCTTTAACATATAAAAGTCTATTTTTTTATGCAATCAGAAGCACAGATGCATCCAGATAATTATTAGAATAACTAACTATATCTGTAATTAAGGAATTTCTAACATTTGTATTTTTTCAGTTGAACTATGTGGCTTACTATGTCAGAGAATATTTAAACGAGGTATGACAAATGCTTATGCTTGTCTCAAACAATAAAACAACATCAAATAACAAAACCTGTCATTCAATTTTTACCTTCAAGATAATAGTTGTGGAGGATATTTTTATTGTCATTTTCCATGATGCATCAAATGCAGTCAAAAGGTCAATTGTGCATGTATATGAATGAACTTGTTTGCTACCTTATTTCTTTGAATTGAGAATATTTATCATTTTTCTAATTGTAAGCTACTTATTTATATCATATCTACCGTGAATGATTAATGATTAAAGATAGCATTTATCCCTTGCATCAAAAAAAAAAAAAAAAAAGAAAAAAAGAAACGTAAACAATGCTAGTTGTGAGAATCATGAATTAGTGCACGATAATATGCATGAACAGTGTAGTATAGCCATCAACTCAAGAAAATTCCATTGGTTAAATTTAGGGTGTACTTTATGTAGGATGGACAAATATATCTTAACCTTGCCCTCCCTTTAGATTCCTTCAACTGGTACAAGAATGTGAAGGAACTTAAATAATCAACCTCGCTCGCTTATTTATGTTTACAAGTAGACAATTATCAAGAGAAGAGAGGGAGATGGGATTGTACCTGATAAGCACTAAAATTAGTTGCCATTATACTGTAGATGCTCTTCTAAAGCACGAAATAAAGGAAGAAATGTGCCGTAGGAACTCCTCTTTGATATTTCATAGTGCTGTCTCTCCAGGTTGGGGCATCCTTCAATGTTCAAAGACTGAAGGCTAGGGAGTCGTTGTTGGAGACCTTCCGAGAGTGATTGCAGCAGATCACAATTCGTAATTTGAAGACTCTGAAGTGCAGTGAGGGAGCCCAGATCTATTGGCAAAGAAGCCAGGTTGGGGCATCCTTCAATGCGCAAATACTGAAGGCTAGGGAGTCGTTGTTGGATACCTTCCGAGAGTGATTGCAGCAGATCACAATTCCTAATTTCAAGACTCTCAAGTGCAGTGAGGGAGCCCAGATCTATTGGCAAAGAAGCCAGGTTGGGGCATCCTTCAATGTTCAAATGCTGAAGGCTAGGGAGTCGTTGTTGGAGACCTTCCGAGAGTGATTGCAGCAGATCACAATTCATAATTTCAAGACTCTCAAGTGCAGTGAGGGAGTCCAGATCTATTGGCAAAGAAGCCAGGTTGGGGCATCCTTCAATTTGCAAAGACCGAAGGCTAGGGAGTCGTTGTTGGAGACCTTCCGAGAGTGATTGCAGCAGATCACAACGCACAATTGTAAGACTCTGAAGTGCAGTGAGGGAGCCCAGATCTATTGGCAAAGAAGTCAGACTTCTGCAATACTCAATACTTAAACTTGTAAGAGCAGTGAGATGTTGTAGGCCGCCTTCCGTCAAGGAACTTAGATTTGAACAGTAATAGACTTCCAATGATATGAGAGATGTAGGCAACTTAGGCAATTTCAGCAGAGCTTCACAATAACGAATTTCCAATTTTTCTAGGTTTGGTAGGAGTTCTCCATCCCCTGATGATCGCAACGAGGATGATGGCAACAAGGACGATGATGGTAAAGGTAAGTGGCCAATCAAATTTTTGCAACTTCTGATCAATAAACTCTTCAGTGAGTTCAAGCCACGGAACTCCTTCCGCCAGGAGATCAGATTATCACAAGAATCTATTATTAAATCTTGAAGAGAAGCAAGGTTCTTCCCGAACCCCAATGAAACACTACAAAAAAAAGAAAGAATAACAACCCTTTTTTCCCGACGCTATGGAAAAGCGTCGGAAAAATCCGAAATCTGCCGACGCTACTAAAAAACGTCGGGCAGTTAACGACGCTTATAAGCGTCGAAAATTTAACGACGCTTTAAAGCGTCGTTAAATTTAAATAAAAATTTTAATTAAAATAATTAATTTTTTTAATGAATGCCGACGCTTTTTAGCGTCGGTATATTAATTTTTTTAATACTATGCCGACGCTAAAAAGCGTCGGCATCATATTTCAATTTTCATCCCACAAAATTTCGTCAAAAAATTTCGCGCTATTCCCTCCCGCTCCTGTTAGACTTAATTTACTTAAATATAATTACCTCCAGCCATTATTATTTAATGGTGGTAAGGAATCTGATCTTCCTATGGACTGCACGGGAGATCTTCCTTCCTTAACGATATCGATTGATCTTCTTGATCTTTCCTCTTCCTCTCGATGGATCGGTCTTCTAATCAATGAGCTCTCGCATCCAGATGGTGTATGCCTTCATGATTGCTCTTGATCAGGGACTCATTTCCAATGCCTCCACTTTTAGGTTTCTCTATAGAACCTTAAGATCTCTCTCGAGGACGAACCTTGATCTCTCTCGAGAACCTTGTTCTGAAACTATAGGATCTCTCTTGAGAGAACCGTATTCAGAAACCTTAGGATCTCTCTTGAGAGAATAGTGTTCTGAACCCTTAGAGAACCCTTCGTAATGAAACCTTAGGATGGGTTCCTATTTTATACCCTTTTCCTTCAACGCTTGCCCCATCAAGCGAGCGCTTAGGAATTAAGGGAGGAAGCGGGCGCTCAGGAATTAAGGGAGGAAGCGAGCGCTTAGGAATTAAGAGAGGGGGCTGTTATCACTTTAATGGGGGATACGTTGATTTAATAAATTAGGACCATTAATTAGATATGTTACTACATTCTCCCACTTGGTCCGTATATTTTATCAACACTGAACAAGAAACTAAATACATGAATCATAGCGATAGGTCCTCTATAATTGAGTATTATCTTCTATGTATTACAATGCATTCAATTTCTTTATCACCATTCCAAATGTGACAACATAACATAATGAATAAACCATATGTTTATTCTGAGTCCAAAAGAAAAGTTTGTCATTTCTCAAAAGTCATATAACGTGTACACCTGAATGAGAAATAAACAAACGCTTGAAATAAGAGTTTCATTGTACAAATTGTTATCAATACAATTATATCATGGGACCAACTCCCATTCTTATCACATGATCCTTAAACTTCTTAATTGGCATGCCTTTAGTTAAAGGATCAGCTATCATCAATTCAGTGCTAACGTGTTCTATGACCACTTTATTCTCTTTAACACGTTCTCTTATGGCTAAATACTTAATGTCGATATGTTTACTTCGACTACCACTCTTATGGTTTTTAGCCAAAAATACAGCAGCTGAATTGTCACAGTACAATTTAATTGGCCTAGTAATGGAGTCAACAATTCTAAGCCCTGAGATGAAACTCTTCAACCATACACCTTGCGATGTAGCCTCAAAACAAGCAACGAACTCTGCTTCCATAGTAGAGGTAGCAGTCAAGGTCTGCTTTGCACTTCTCCAAGATATGGCTCCACCAGCTAACATAAATATAAATCCTGATGTTGATTTCCGAGAATCAACGCAGCCAGCAAAGTCCGAATCTGAGTAGCCCTCTATCTCCAAATGATCAGTTTGTCTATACATGAGCATGTAGTCCTTGGTCCCTTGAAGATACCTCATGACCTTTTTAGCAGCTCTCCAATGGTCTAAACCTGGATTACTCTGATATCTTCCCAACATTCCTATTGCAAATGCTATGTCAGGTCTTGTGCAAACCTGAGCATACATTAGGCTTCCAACAGCTGAAGCATATGGAATGTTGTGCATCTGTTCCCGTTCAAGTTCATTTTAGGGCACTGGTTCAAAGCGAACTTGTCACCCTTCACTATAGGTGCAACACTTGGTGAACAATTTTTCATCTGAAATCTCTCCAAGACTTTATTGATATAAGTTTCTTGAGACAATCCCAAAATGCCTCGAGATCTTTCTCTATGGATCTTAATGCCAATGACATAAGATGCCTCACTCATATCTTTCATATCAAAATTTTTAGAGAGAAATTGTTTCACCTCATGTAGCAACCCTTTATCATTGGTTGCAAGTAGAATGTCATCCACATATAGGACCAAGAAACAAATTTTGCTCCCACTAACCTTCTGGTATATACATTGATCCATGATGTTCTCTTCAAAACCAAAGGAAGAGATCACATCATGAAATTTTAAATACCACTGACGTGAGGCTTGTTTCAATCCATATATGGATTTCTTAAGTTTGCAAACCAAATGCTCACCATCACTAGAGGAAAATCCTTCAGGTTGTTTCATGTAAACCTCTTCCTCTAGATCTCCATTAAGGAATGCGGTCTTCACATCCATTTGATGTAACTCAAAATCAAAATGAGCTACCAATGCCATGATTATTCGGAGAGAGTCTTTCTTGGATACAGGAGAAAATGTCTCAGTGTAGTCGACTCCTTCCTTCTGAGTGAATCCTTTGGCAACGAGTCTTGCTTTATATCTCTCAATGTTGCCTTGCGAGTCTTCTTTATTTTGAAGATCCATCTACATCCAATGGCTTTTACACCATCAGGCAACTCAACAAGATCCCAGACTCGATTAGATGCCATAGATTCCATCTCTTCTTTCATGGCATTGAACCATAAGTTTGATTCCTTAGAACTCATGGCTTGTGAAAACGTTTCAGGATCATTTTCGGCTCCAATGTTATAGTCAGATTCATGTAGATACACAACATAATCACCAGGAATTGCTGATTTCTTTATTCTAGTTGATCTTCTTAATGTTGTGTCAATGACCTCTTGAGGAGTATCTTGCACAACTGATTGTTGATGAACAACACGATCTTCTAGATTACCATCAGCTTGTGAAATCTCAATGACTGGTTGTTGGGCACTTAATTGAGTTTGAGGAGTGCTATAAATAACAACCAATCCCTCACTTGAAGTGGAAGTTGGAATAACTGAATGATCTTTCTCAGAAGAAGCCAAATATTGAGATTGATCACTCCCACTGATCAAGTCATTCTCAAGAAATTTTGCATTTCTTGATTCCACAATCCTAGTGCTGTGAGATGGACAATAAAATCTATAACCCTTGGACTTCTCAGCATATCCAATAAAGTATCCACTGATAGTCCTTGGGTCTAGTTTCTTTTCTTGTGGATTATAGACTCTTACTTCAGATGGGCATCCCCAAACACGTATATGTTGCAGACTCGGTTTCCAACCTTTAAATAACTCAAATGGCGTTTTGGAAACAGCCTTGGTTGGAACCCGATTCAATATATACGTAGCAGTTTTAAGAGCTTCAGTCCACAAGGATTTAGGTAACTTAGAGCTGACAATCATGCTCCTTACCATGTCCAATAATGTTCGGTTTCTCCTTTCAGCTACACCATTTTGGTCAGGAGACCCTGGCATGGTGTATTGTGCAACAATTCCATTTTCTTCAAGAAACCGAGCAAACGGACCAGGTGCTTGTCCATTCTCAGTGTATCTACCATAATATTCTCCACCTCTATCTGACCTCACGATTTTAATTTGCTTGCCGCATTGTTTCTCTACTTCTGCCTTAAATACCTTAAAGGCATCTAATGCTTCGTTCTTATTATGAAGTAGGTAGAGATACATATATCGTGAATAGTCATCAATAAATGAGATGAAGTATCTCTGACCATACGAATCCATATCTGGGCTACAGATATCCGTATGTATGATCTCCAGTATTTCCGAACTTCTCTTGGCATTTTTCTTGGACTTGTTGGTTTGCTTTCCCTTTATGCAATCCACACAAGTGTCAAAATCAGTAAAATCAAGAGTATCAAGTACTCCATCTTTTACTAATCTTTTAATTCTGTCAATGGAGATATGACCTAATCTCCGATGCCATAAAATAGAGGAATTCTCATTTATAACACATCTTTTCATACCAGTTTGGGCGTGCATCACATTATAGGTGGTATTATTTTCAGATTGATTTGGAAAAGATTGTCTGACAGTGTACCATTCCCAATAAGCTTAGATTTATAAAATAAATCAACAGAGCTTTTATTAAAATTAAAGGAATATCCTGCTGGTACAAGCCTTGACACTGAAATCAAATTTCTAGAGAAACTTGGAATATAAAATGTCTTTTCCAAATCCAAAACAAAACCAGAATGTAAAATAAGTCTGCACGTTCCAATTGCTTCCACATGTGAACCCATCTTGTTTCCTGAATAGATGCTTTATTCACTTCCCAATGGTTTCCTTTGATTTAGAAAACCCTGCAAGGTATTTGAAACATGGATTGTAGAACCAGAATCAATCCACCATGTGTTATGACATATAACTAAATTGGATTCATGACATACGAATGAGGTTAGAGTACCTTTCTTGTCAAGCCAAGCTTTGAATTTGAGACAATCTTTCTTTATATGTCCTTTCTTCTTGCAAAAGAAGCACTTGGACTCCTTCTTGTCTTCTGTATGGATGGATACTTTACCCTTTCCTTTGCGTTTGGCTTTGGGAGCTTTAGTCTTTCTCTGAGTGACTAAATGTGCACTTTCTCCCATTTCTAAAATCAGCCTCCCTTCCTCTTGAACACACATGGTCAGAAGTTCATTAATTGACCATTTGTCCTTATGTGTATTGTAAGATATTTTGAAGGGACTATATTGCTGTGGGAGTGAACTCAAAATAAAGTGCACCAAGAAAGATTCCGACATCTCAACCTCTAGGGATTTCAACTGAGCCGCAATGTCCCTCATCTTCATGATGTGCTCACGCACACCTCCAACCGTAGTGAGCTTCATTGATGATAACTTTGTCATTAGGGTGCTAGCCATTGCCTTATCTGAAGACTCAAATTGTGCATCAATAGCCTTCAGAAGTTCCTTGACATTTTTGCACTCAGGAATTGAACCACGTATACTAGCAGAAATTTTAGTACGTATGAACATCATACTGAGGTGATTGGACCGTTCCCATCGTTCATACGCAGCAATCTCAGCCTGAGTGCTAGTAGATGTAACTAAATGTGGTTCATCCTTCCTGATAGCATAGTCAATATCCATACACCCTAATTGAAGAAGAATTCTCTCCTTCCATAATTTATAATTATCACCACTTAAATCGGGAATGTCACATTTCATATCAGAAATATTAACAGGCATAATAGCTGCATAAAAAATAAATCATGTTCATGTAATTGAATTTGAGGCATATAACTGATGTCATATTTTACCAATGTAAACATGCAATAACATGAATCAATAACATACAATAACTACCTGTGGGCTAAGTTATTATACTCAAATAGACTCATTAGCTTAATGATGTGACTAACAAATTATATTCCTTTCTTAATTCCTGTGGGTAATTAAGAAAATAATTTGTTATCGCATCCTAATTAATTATATTAGTGCAACAAAAATTCCTGTGGGATAAGATTCATTACATTAATATAATTAGTCACAATTAATGTCATCTAACCTTATGTGATCTTTGCAACTCAATATATAATTTTGATTAATCAAAGATGCTGTGGCTACTCCTCAATTAATCAACATCATATTGATCACAACATTAAATGCATATAGATTAACCAATTTAGCATGATTATTAGGTAGTGATCTTAATCAATGTAACATTTCCAAATCAAGATCCGAGTTAGTCAAATTGGCCAGGCCAGTGAAAGAGAAGTGGGGGTCCCCCCGTTGCTTTCCTTAGGTCAGTCAACGGAACCAATAAGTAACCACAATCTCTTTACCTTTCTAGACACCAAATGACCAATCAGACCTTGAAAGGATTTGCACTGTGATTTTTACACTACCACCAAATTCATGCATAGAATAAATCTAGTATGCAGAACAGAACATTTCAATATCTATTTAATGAATTTTAAAATTATCATCTTAAGAAAAAATTTTGTTAATTAAAACACGTCCGGCCGTAGCTCATTATTCCCTTGGGCCAGTCTATGCAAACCACCGTAGGCATAGAGACTCAGGAGGCGTATTTTAATACAAAAATTTAAACTCAAGAAACAAATGATAAAAATAAATCATGTTACATGATTTAATAAAACATTAAACAGATAATAAATGCATTTAAAATCCAACCAATCCATATTTTAAATCGTGAGAGAACGGAAAGACCATAAGCGAGAAAAACGAAAAACCGAAAGTTTTCTCTCCTCTTTTAATTTTTCACCGATGTGGTTATTGAAGCCACGTTTCCGCTGCATTTCTCTCCTTTAGTTTTTCATTTCTCTCCTTTAGTTTTTCTTTTCTTTAAAGCTACGTTTCTTTTCTTCTTTTTTTTCTTTAATGCTATCTCTTTAATACCATAAAAAGAAATCTGGGAAACATTTAATGCTAGAAAGAAATCTTTAATAGACCACGTTTTGTTTCCGCAAAATCGGAATCTGAATTATTTTTAATGGTTTCTGTCAATTCCGTGATCAGAACTGATCGAAACCAACCTTTGATCCGAAAAACTAAAAACGGAAAACACGCGGCATTAACGGCTTGAAAAGAGAAACTTAATAGAAATCATCGCAAATAAGGCAGAGGTTTTAACCTTGCTCTGATACCAAATGTTAGACTTAATTTACTTAAATATAATTACCTCCAGCCATTATTATTTAATGGTGGTAAGGAATCTGATCTTCCTATGGACTGCACGGGAGATCTTCCTTCCTTAACGATATCGATTGATCTTCTTGATCTTTCCTCTTCCTCTCGATGGATCGGTCTTCTAATCAATGAGCTCTCGCATCCAGATGGTGTATGCCTTCATGATTGCTCTTGATCAGGGACTCATTTCCAATGCCTCCACTTTTAGGTTTCTCTCTATAGAACCTTAAGATCTCTCTCGAGGACGAACCTTGATCTCTCTCGAGAACCTTGTTCTGAAACTATAGGATCTCTCTTGAGAGAACCGTATTCAGAAACCTTAGGATCTCTCTTGAGAGAATAGTGTTCTGAACCCTTAGAGAACCCTTCGTAATGAAACCTTAGGATGGGTTCCTATTTTATACCCTTTTCCTTCAACGCTTGCCCCATCAAGCGAGCGCTTAGGAATTAAGGGAGGAAGCGGGCGCTCAGGAATTAAGGGAGGAAGCGAGCGCTTAGGAATTAAGAGAGGGGGCTGTTATCACTTTAATGGGGGATACGTTGATTTAATAAATTAGGACCATTAATTAGATATGTTACTACAGCTCCTGCTTCTTTCTCTCTCATCTGAGATTTAAATCTTTCCTCCCCACCTTGGCTTCTCTGCTTCTTCCGATCTTGACCTCCAGCCGCCCCACAGTGGACGTCCCCTCTTCTCCGGCCGCCATGCCTTCGACCCCGCTATCCACCGCTTGGCCGTGCTCCCTGCTTCTCCGACATCGAAGTCCTTACGGTCGGCCCTCACTCTTCTCCGTCGCCATCGATCTCATCTCGGTCTTCATCAACCCGCTGGTCCCTGCTTCCCAACTCGCCGTTGCAACCATCGATCTCGGCCTTTTCCTTCTTCTCTATTTCCTTCTCGACGCCGCAGAGACTCAAAGCCGCTGTCCGATCACGGCACACCTCTTCTTCTTCTCCGCCCCATCTGTCCTCTCTCTGCCCAATTCCTCCTCCTCGGGCATGGTGCAAAAGGGCGAGGAGGGGGGCGAGATGGTCGCCGAGGCGGAGATAGAGCGGCTGCCGGTGGATCTCCTCGCCCATGTCTTCTCCCTCCTCTCTTCCTTTCGGAACCTCGCGTAGTGAGCACCCTTGTTCTTCTTGTTCTTCTTCTTCTTATTTATTTTGTGTTCGGTGGTTTCGATTGAATGGTCCGGCGGTCTTATGAAATGAATGAATATTTCTTTTTTTCTTTCTTTTTTCTTTTTTGTTTTGAGGAAAAAGGGCGAGCAGAGTGTGCCGGAAGTGGCGGAGCAGTCGCTGGCCAGTAGGGAGCGGCTGAGCTTCGCTGGGTGGAAGATGGACGACGCTTCCACCACCCGCCTCGTCTGCGCCGCTAAATTTTAATGGCAGATTCGAGCTTCGTGCCATCGCTCGTGTACTCGATTATGGGTAGCTCCAGAGATCTCGCGGTCGGTCCGGTCTCTATTGCTGCGACAAGCTGTGAACCCGAAAACCGATCCGTATCTCTTCTCCAGCTTGCCTTCACTTCCACTTTCTTCGCCGGCATCATCCAGGCCTCTCTCGGGATATTCAGGTAAGGTAATCAACGATCGAGTCCTCCCTCAAATTAAGCTTCCTCGATTGTCTCGATCCGTCTCTCTTGCCATGCTGATTGTTGTCGCTCTTTTACCTCAGACTGGGCTTCATCATAGACTTCCTCTCCAAGGCTACGCTCGTCGGCTTCATGGCCAGCGCAGCCATCATAGTCTCTCTTCAGCACCTCAAAAGCATGCTGGGGATCGTTCATTTCACCAAACAGATGGGCCTGGTTCCTGTTATGAGCTCTATTTTCCACAAGACTGATGAGGTTGGTCAGTCATTACCACAAACAAATCAAAATAATTAAACTCTCCTCCTCCATGACTTCACAGAGTTATCCTTCAGTAATTTTAACTAGAAGAAGCTTTCTGTGGTTTTGTGCAGTGGTCATGGCAGACGGTAGTGATGGGAATTTGCTTCCTGGCCTTGCTTTTGCTGGCTAGACACGTCGTATGCTTTTCTCCTTCCCTCCTTGCTTTTGTCTCCATGTACGCGAGATTAGTTATAAAACATAGAGGACTGGAGGCTTTGCTGTGGCGTATTCACTTGTTCTTCCATTAAGGCCTGCCATCACTTTTGATATTGTATTTCTATGATCTTTCTTTCTATCAAAAAAAAAAAAAAGCATTCTTTTTTAATACAAAGTAGCTGCTTAAAAAAAAAAAAATGAAATGATGGCAAAGAGGAGCAAGACAGGGAGCACGGTGGCTGGGTTTCCTCCACCACTGACCACGCTGTTGGGTGACTTGAAAGAAGAAAAAGAAGAAGAAGAGGAGAACGAAGCAGACTTGAAAGAAGAAATGATGAGGAAACGTAGGAGGATTACTTGGGTGTTGTTGGCTGCAACGGGACGGGAGGCAGCAACGCAGGAGAGGGGTACCACGGGAGAGAAGGTGAGCTGGACCTTAATTTTTTTTAAAAAAAAATAATAATTATTGCCGACGCTTTAAAGCGTCGGCTAGAGCAAGAGCCTTTAAATAGCATCGGAATAATTTATTTTGCCGACGCTTTAAAGCGTCGGCTAGATCAATTTTTATCGACGCTTTAAAGCGTCGGTAAAACACGACGCTTTTTCAACGCTTTCAAAAGCGTCGGTAAATAACGTCTTCACTCCCAGCGTACCGACGCGTATAAAAGCGTCGGAACAATATTGTCCGACGCTTTTAAGCGTCGGTAAATAACATTTTTAGCGTCGGTAAAGCAGGAATTTATTGTAGTGAAATATGCGTTCGTTCCATTAATAAACTTTTAAGAGACGGTAGCTCTGGCATGGACATCAAATTAGGACAATCGATGATTTCAAGAATTTCAAGGCTTGGGAAAACCAACGTAACCTCTGCAGTTCCTTCATCCTTTAACCAGGCCTTCAAGCTCTGCATGTTATGCAACTTCAGTCTCTTTAGTGAGGGAAATGCTTGCACCGTACCATGACATTCATTGTCGCTGAAGATGTGCTTTACCTTATCCATTTTCTTTAAGTAGAGATATTTAAGCGCACATGATTGCCAAAAGGGCGGAAGATGTTCGCAGCCTGTGCAAAATTCCAGATGGATTTCAATTAAATTTTGCAGCAATTGAGAGTCCTTCATCCACATGGGAAAGCTGGTACCCCCATAGCGAAAAATTATAAGTCGCTTTAAGCCAACATGGGGTCTAAGGCCCTCCAATACCTCTTCGGCATTTTCTACCGATGCAACATCTTCTGCTTCAGGATGAACAAACCCAAACCATGGAACCATATCCCAACATAATAATAATGACCAAAGGTTACGTTTGGAATTAAGATCTGCTTCTTTGGCATCTGCTGCATTTTTCACATTCCTTAGGTTATATAGTTGTAGTTCGCCACCAAGATTTAAGCCATTCAACTCATCTATACCCTTTCCATTCTCATTGCTCACAATATAATTTGTCAATGTTCGCAGGTTTCTTAATTGCCCCATACTTGTTGGCAAGCACTTCAAACTAACACATCCATCAATATAGAGATGTCTCAGATTACTCATATTTTTCATACCATCAGGTAGCTTACGTAGATTCGCGCAGTAAGAGAGTTTCAGAGTCTGTAGATTGAAAAGTGTGCTGGTGGCTTCAGGCAATGCTTCAATTCCAGAATAGGAAAGGTCAAGATACCTCAAATGTTTTAGAAATCCAATTGCATTTAACAATTTTGTGATGTTAGCATAATTTAGATTCAATGCTCTCAAGGGAATAGACTTCAATGAAGCCCTAGTCACTGCAATTCCAGAAGAGGAATATGGCGTCAGGAGAGTGCGAATGTTTGGGATATTACTTAGGGTCCTCTGTCCATTCAATTGAGAGTTCCAAGGTATATAAAAGTGACGGGTTTTCTTAGACATATGTTCCAGACTGCTAGGACATTCATCCCCCATGATGGATTGTGCCAGGTCATGCATGAGGTCATGCATTTTGCATGTTGTTCTCCAATAAATGAACTTATGAAACTCGTTGAATTCGTTAATATCCTGAAAGAAATATCTCCAAGCCAACTCATTAAAAATCTCATTACCTTTGTCCTGCAACTCCTTTCCTTCATCAGATGGAATAAAGCCATTAGCCATCCATAGCTGAATCAACGTTTCTTTTGTCATCACATGATCCTTCGGAAATATGGCACAAAAAGCAAACATTGTTTTAAATAGGAAGGCAAATCACGATAACTCAACCTTAAAACTGGTAAAATCTCATCACCAGCCCGTAATTTCCAGATCTCACTATCTTTCACGGACAACCATTCTGCTTCTTCTTGGCTCTTAGAATACATTAAGGCCCCCACTACATTCACAGCTAGAGGCAACCCATCGCATTTCTTGACAATTTCCTTACCAATGCTTACTAGATTTTGAGGCTCTTCCCCTCCATCTTTAAATGCTTTCTTCTTAAAGAGTGTCCAAGAATCATTGTCATTCAATTTCTGTGGGTAATGAGGGGGGATTTTGCTCATCATGCATGCTACCTCCTTATGTCTTGTAGTCACAATAATCCTACTCTCTTCTTTACCTGTTTCTAGCAAGGTTTTCAATCCATTCCACTTTTCCGTATTTTGATTCCAAACATCATCTAATACAAGAAAATACCTTTTTCCACTTAAAACTTCTCGAAGTCGGCGTTGTAACAACTCCATGGTTGATATGTTACACTCTTCCCCTGTAGCTGAACTTATTATTGCTTTAGCAAGTTTTGCAACCTCAAAGTCATCTGCTTTATCATCTGACACGCAGACCCATATGAGCAGCGGCTGAAAATGCTTCTCCACCCTCTTGTCTTTATAAACCAATTGGGCCAGCGTGGTCTTGCCCAGACCACCCATGCCAACTATGGGAAGGACTGCAACATTCTGGCTATTATCGTGATCAACTAACAATTTCACTATTTCTTCTTTTTCTTCCTCTCTGCCAATGACATTTGACTCATCAACGTAGGAGTGGGTTTGTGGCCTATCTCCTCTATTTTGTGGTTGTGTTATAGGCGTAAAATGAAATTGGTCTCCTTCAGTCTTGATTTTATTTATTTTCTCAATAATATCATTTAACTTTCGCCCGATCTGAAAACGAAACCAAACTGGATTATAAGAAGAAAAGAAGCTGCGAACCTTTTTCGTCATATCAGCCTGACTCCCTGCCTCCAGCCGCATTGCATCCACATTGAACTCATCGAGAATGTCGTCTGCTTGGTAGGCTGCCTCCTTGAGTACTTCCAACCAGCGCTTCACATCATCCTCGCCTTGCCGCTCCGCTGCGTTGCTAATTATGCGTTGGATCGCCAACAGTTTTCTTTCAAGCTCTTCTATCTTCTCACGGATGCCCCGCATCGATCTGAGCTGTCGGAGAGCATGGTTGGTTGCCTTCTCGATCACGATTGGTAACAGAGCCGAGAGAAGTTCCGCCATTACCCTCTGCTGCTGTAGAGTACAGTATCTCTTCTGATGATTTGGGAAGAAGATTTGATTGAGCGAAAGGCTCAGTGGATTCCGTTTCTTTTTACTAGATATATATATGTGGCTGCTCTCAGCGGTGCTCCTTCCGTAGTTTATTTATGCTATATGAGATCAGCTCTGTCCTAGTATATTTATTAATGAGTAAAATATCTATTTTTGCTGTACGCATAGGATGTGAAGGGCATTAGCCATTGTGCCGGTCAATAACCCATGGTTTGATTGAGGTGGACCTGTTTGTTTGCGTGTGGAATACCCTGGAGCATTCACACCGTATCTTTTTTTTTTTAATTCATAAAATTATGACTCTGCACGTGAAAAACCCTTGGGCATGTGAAATATCTTGAAGCATTCATACCACACTATTTTATTTGATAATGTATCAATTCATTTATACTAGATCACATCAACTCTCTCTCTCTCCTATTCAGCTTATATGTTATTTTTTTTCTTCATTATTTTTTTTTTAATATTGATTGATCACGAAGAAAGATGCATGTTATTTTTTTATTATATTTTTTAAAAATATTGATTGATCACCAAGAAAATGCTAGATTTGTTCCTCTTTAACTTGTACTATTTCTTTTTTTTTTCTTTATTAATTTCTTTTGAGAAGTTGGTTGATCGCAAAGAAAGTGCTTTACGGAAAAAGTCTGAATTTTTTTTTGTTTTATTTTACGTGAGCCACTAAACTCATTTGGTGCCTGTCATTTTTTTTCTTTTTTTCTTTATTATTAGTTTAGGAATCAATGCTCCGCTTCAAGGAAAGTCCCCTCTCAGTTCAAGGAAAATCCCCTTTATCAGTTCATTATTTTTTATTATTATTATTATTATCCTCGAGCATTCATACCATATTAATTTTTTATACAAAATTAATACCGTAAGTGTAGAATATCCTGAAGCATTCATACCACACTATTTTATTTTATAACGTGTCAATTCATCTCTCTTCTACTCAGCTTGCATGTTTTTTTTTTTTCATTTTTTAAAAATATTAATCATAAAAAAAGATACATATCATTTTTTTTATTATTATTATTTTAAAATATTAATTGATCGCCAAGAAAGCGTTAGATTCCCTTCTCTTTAACTTGTACTATTTCTTTTTTATTCTTTATTAATTTTTAAAAAAAAGTTGGTTGACCAGAAAGAAAGTGCTCTATGCAAAAGTCTGCATTCTTTTTTTTTTTTTTTTTTACGTGGGCCCTAAACTCATTTGGTGCCTGCCATTTTTTTCCTTTTATATTTATTATTATTATTTTATTATTTTTTAGAAGGATTCATCGCAGAGAAGTGCTTTATGAAAAAGTTTAGATTCCTTTTCTCTTTTTTACTATTTTATGTGGCCCCCTAGCCTCTTTTGGTGCTGTCATTTTTTTTTTCTCTTTTTTATTATTTCTTTTAGGAATCAATGCCCCACTTCAAGGAAAGTCCGATCACAGTTCAAGAAAAGGAATCCAAAATTTTAAAGTATATTTAAAATACAAATTAAGAAAGAGAAATATTTGCTCATGCAGCCGCGCATCTTTTTATATCTATGGCAAGCATCATACGTAATTAAGACATGAGAGCAGCACAAAGCATTAGCTTCCCCCTCATGCCTTGCCCTCTAGCAGCGACTTATCCTTCAATTGGTCATTTAAATCCCTAAACAAATCTGAAGTGATCACCGTGAAGAAACCTACTGTAGCAATAGCAAACAGTGCGTATTGGAAAGGCTTGTTTTCGGATGTACCTGGGTTAATTAATGGATGGCTCATGTATGTAATTCACATCAAAGGTGGCAACCTGGGTCTTCGTGTTCACAATATATGATACAGTGTTCACAAGGTTGGGGTGGATGTCAGAATCTGGCTCAGTGGAGATGCTGCTAGCTGTTTCTTTTTATTGTGCCAGTGGATGAACTGACCAGATTCTCAGCCAAAGCTGACAACCACAAACCAACAAAAACATGTTAAAGTGGTCCATCCCCATACTTTCAGGTGGACTTGTTTCTTTTATACGTGATGCTTTTCACTAGAAATTGTGATAATGCGCGTGGAATATTCGGGAGCGTTCACACTGTGCTTTTTTTTTTTCATAAAAGTATGATTATGCGGGCGAAAAAATCCTAGAGCATTCAAACTGTATTATTTTTTTTCATAAAACTCAATGCCGCTGTCGCCTTTTCATCGATCGATCCCTTCTACCGCTCTGGATGAGGGGATCAGGCAACAGATGCAGGAGATGCGGCAGGAATGGCGTCGAGAGTTAGATGCCGCCAGGCAAGCCCCTCCGTCTCAACCGAAAGCGGAGCAGGGCATCCCCTTCTCCAAAAAAATGATGAGGGAAGTGATTCCCCCTCATGTCAAGCTCCCTACCATCGAGCCATACCATGGATCCACCGATCCCAATGACCATCTCAGCAGCTTCAGATCCATCATGATGTTTCACAGAGCATCGAATGTGATCCTATGTCGAGCCTTCCCCTCCACCTTAAGGGGATCTGCCCGAACCTTGTTCAATAGCTTGAAGCCAGATTCCATTGATTCTTTTGATGAGCTAAGCTGTTTTCTTGTCAACCAGTTCGTCAGCAGCCATCGTCAGCGATGGAGATCTGATTCCCTCTTCGAGGTCAAGCAGAGAGAGGGAGAATCATTGAAGAATTACCTCGGCTGCTTCAACACGGCCCTCCTGGAAGTCGACCATCTCAACCATGAGGTGGCTATGTTCATCCTAACCGGAGGAGTGTCTAAGGAGGGAGACTTCTACTTCGCTCTAGAGGTTAACTATCCGACGAGCCTTTTGGACATGATGTCCCTAGCGAACAAGAACACCAGGGTTGAAGAATTGAGGAGATCAACTCGAGCCGAGCAGCTGAAGAAGAAAGAGGCAAAGGGCTCAGACAAACAATGGCCCTACCGCCATGCAAGCCCACCTCGCCACCAGAGAGCTCCTTAACCACCACTTCGAGACCGAACCTGGAGTCCGACCCAAAGGTTCGATTGCTACACTCCCATTACCGTGACAAGAGCACATATCCTGATGGAGATCGAGCGGCAAATTCCTCGGCCTCCCCCTTTTCGAGGTAATGCAACTTGGAGGGACCCTACCAAGTACTGCCACTTTCATCAGAACTATAGGCATGATATCGAGGACTGTTGGTAGCTCAAGAACGAGATCGAGCGATTGATCCGATGGGGCAGACTGGACCAGTTCAGGAGCCCTCCTAGCCGAACAATGAGGAGAATCGCCAATCCGAACCTCGCCAGCTTCCTCCACCAAATCCTTCGGTCCTCGACAATGTCAATGTGATAACGGCGGATGGATCCCCATTCTCTTGGCCGAGCGAGGAGGAAAATTCACTGAAGAAAGCTCAAATCGATGAGCTCATTTTCTCCAATGAAGACCTTGGGGAGGTACAGTACCTCCATGATGATGCTCTGGTTATATCTTTAAATATGAACAATTATAATGTACACCATATTCTGGTTGATAGTGGAAGCTCTGTTAATGTTCTGTATCTCGATGCCTTTGTGAGATTAAAATTCTGGGTAGCAAGCCTCCGACCGGTGGAGTCCACCCTAGTGGGCTTCACAGGAGACTCTATAATCCCTGAGGGAGTTATCACTCTATCAATTCGAGCCGGCACTTGGCCCCGTGTGGCTACCGTGCTTATGGATTTCCTCATGACCAAGCTCAGGTCTCCTTACAACGCCATCCTCGGTAGGCCAGGGCAAATATCTCTTAAAGCTATCATTTCCATTTCCCATCTCGCCATGAAGTTCCCCACCAAATGGGGAGTGAGAGTTGTACGAGGAACTCAAATCATAGCTCGGCATTGCTTTGTCGCCAACCTTCAATCCAGAAAGCCCTAGGTGGATGGGCTAGATGCTCAAAAAGATCTCGCCGAGCATCGAGGAGAGCTGGCCGAAGAACTAGAGGAGGTACCACTTGACAAAACCCGGCCCGATCGAACCATAAAGGTTAGATCGCGGCTAAAAGGAAAGCTTCGACAAGAGCTAATTGAATTCCTTCAGAGGAATGCCGATGTCTTCGCCTGGTCCGCGTCAGATATGCCCAAAATCAGCCGAGACGTCCTGGTCCACCGCCTCAGTGTGGACGAGACATTCAGGCCTATTAAGCAGAAGAAAAGGAGCTTCGCCCCTGAGCGCCAGAAAGCTATCGAAGAAGAAGTGGATAAGCTCATCGAAGCCAAATTCATCCGGAAGGTTAGTTACCCCGACTGGCTGGCGAATGTGGTCATGGTGAAAAAGTCGAATGGCAAGTAGAGGATCTGCATCGACTTCACTGACCTCAATAAGGCCTACCCAAAAGACAACTTTCCCCTTCCGCAGATCGACCAGCTTGTGGATTCGACTTTAGGCCATCAAATGCTGACTTTTATGGATGCCTATTCAGGCTATAACCAGATCCGAATGGCGCCCAAAGACAAGGAGAAAACTGCTTTCATCACCGACCGAGGTATCTACTACTATCGAGTTATGCCCTTTTGCTTTAAAAATGTAGGTGCCACCTAACAAAGGCTGGTCAACAAAGTCTTCAAGGAGCAAATCGGTTGGAACATGGAGGTGTATGTTGATGATATGCTGGTAAAAAGCAAGGAGGCATCCCAGCACGTCAAGGATCTTGCGGAGAGCTTCGCTATACTCTGAAAGTATCAGATGAAGCTCAATCCCACCAAATATGCCTTCAGGGTCAACTCCGGAAAATTTCTCGGCTTCATGGTTTCTCAGCAAGGCATTGAGGCAAACCCTCAGACGATCCAAGCCCTACAACAAATGGCCCCGCCTGGGTCAGTCAAGGATGTACAACGCCTCACTGGGAGAGTGGCAGCCCTCAGCCGCTTCATTGCTCGGTCGGCTGAGAAATGCCTTCCATTCTTCAAAGTATTTCAGTCGGCCAAAAACTTTCAGTGGATCCCAGATTGCCATAAGTCCTTTGAAGACCTCAAAAAATATCTCAGCTCACCACCTCTCCTCAGCAGCCCGAAGCCAGGGGAAACACTGAACCTGTACTTGGCGATCTCTGAAAATGCTGTTGGCTCGGTGCTAATCAGAGAGGAGAACGAGTCCAAAGACCTATCTATTATGTCAGCAAACTACTTAAAGATGCTGAAATAAGGTACACTCGAGTCGAGAAGATGGTTCTAGCTCTGGTAACATCGATCCAAAAATTGTGGCTGTACTTCCAAGTGCACACCATCATTGTCCTGACCGACCAACCCCTCAAGGCAATTATCCATCGTCCGGAAGCATCGGGGAGAATGACCAAATGGGTTGTTGAGCTGAGTGAGCACGAAATTCAGTATCAGCCTCGTCCAGCCATTAAAGCCTAGGTTCTGACGGACTTCCTCCTTGAATGCACCATACCCAAGATGGCTCTGCTTCGGATACACCCGAACAACCAAAGCCCAGCGCCCCATGGTTACTTCATGCCGATGGATCCTCCAGTGCGGGTGGCTCTGGCGCCAGCCTGGTCCTCACCAGTCCAGAAGGAACAACTTTTGAATATGGCATCCGCTTCTCCTTTCCAGCTTCAAACAATGAAGCAGAGTACAAAGCTTTGCTCTCCGGACTCCACATCGCCCACAAGCTTAAAGTCAAAAATTGATTGCCTACACCGACTCTCAGTTGGTGGTGGGCCAGGTGCAGGAGAATTTGAAGCTCGAGAGCCGAGTATGATTCGGTATCTCCAAAAGGTGCACGATCTATCCTCCTATTTTGATGAATTTAAAATTATCCATATCTCAAGGATTAAAACATGCGCGCCGACCTTCTATCCTGCCTGGCAACTACGGAGTCAATGGATCTCGAGCGAAAATTCTACTTGGAGGTCCTAGAGAAGCTCAGCATTGCCGATACTGATCGGATGATGCAGATTAACACTAAACCATCCTGGATGGACCCCCTGCACAGGTACCTCAAAGAAGGGTTGCTGCCCACTAATAAAAAGGAAGTTGAAAATGCAATCATCTCATTATGTCCTAATTGATAACCGACTGTACAAGCGGTCCTTCTCAATGCCGCTGCTTAAATGCCTCCGACCAACAGAGCCCGATTAGGCTTTTCGGGAGGTCCACGAAGGCATATGTGGCAATCACCTTGGTGGTAGGGCCCTATGCCACAAAGTGCTGCGTCAAGGGTATTATTGGCCGACAATGCAAAAAGATGCCAATGACCTCATTCGAACTTATGATTCATACCAGAGGCATTCGAATTTTGAATGTTCAGAAGCTCTCCTCGGCACACTTGACTTCCATATCATCCCCTTGGCCCTTCGCCAAGTGGGGGATGGATATTCTCGGCCCTTTCCCCCTCGCAATGGGACAAAGAAAGTTCTTATTTGTTGCAATTGATTATTTTACTAAGTGGGTCGAAGCCAAAGCCGTCGCCCAAATAACTTAGGCCCGTGCTAAAGACTTCATGTGGAAGTCCATCATTTGCCACTTCGGTCTTCCCCACACTATCATCACCGACAATGGAAAGCAGTTCAACAACCCTAAATTTCGAGAGTTCTGCAAGGATCATGGCATTCTCCATCGCCTAACATCGGTCGGACATCCTCAAGCTAATGGAGAAGCTGAGGTAACCAATCAAACTCTCCTACATGGAATCAAAGCTCGGCTCAACCGAGTGCAAGGCCAATGGGCCAAGGAGCTCCACCATGTATTGTGGGCATACCGGATCACCGAGAGAGTACCCACAGGGCAGACCCCATTCAAGATGGCTTTTAGCACAGAAGCCGTAATCCCTGTGGAAGTCGGACTCCCCTCCCCTCGTGTGGAAGGCTATTCAGAAGAATCCAATGACGAGCGGCTCCGAACTAATCTTGACTTGATAGAAGAAGTCAGGGAGAAGGCCCGAATCCGGATGGCCACCTACCAACAAAGAGTAGCTCGTTATAACTCCACCAGAGTCCAAGGGAAGTTTTTCCTCCCCGGCGATCTGGTGCTTTGGAAGGCATCCATCTCGAAGCCATTGGAGCAAGGGAAATTGTCCCCAAATTGGGAAGGTCTCTATCAAGTGACGAAAGTAATCAGACCCGGCACCTACAAACTCCAAGATTTGGATGAAAAATCTATTCCTCAGACATGGAACTCGGATAATCTTCGTGCATATCATCAATGAAAGTACGCTCTTACTAAACTTATTTTTGTTCATTAAATTAAATTTAATTCTCAAAGGCTCGCAAAATTCTTACAACTCTCCTTGAAAGCTGCAATGAGAAGTATGTTTATAAATCCTCAACCGGGCCGAGCGATCTCCGTACCTTGGCCACGCTAAGTAAAATATATCGGCCTAGCCGAGCGATCTTTGTACCTTGACTGCGCCAAGTAAAATATATCAACCTAGCCGAGCGATCTTCGTACCTTGGCCGTGCCAAGTAAAATATACTCTTGAAGCCTCGGCCAAACTGAGTGATATATTTCTGAAGCCTCGGCCAAGCTGAGTGACAGTCTCCGTACCTTGGCAGTGCCAAGTAAAATATATTCTTGAAGCCTTAGCCAAACCGATGATATATTTCTGAGGCCTCGGCCAAACCGAGTGATATATTTCTGAAGCCTCGGCCAAGCCGAGTGACCGTTTCTGTACCTTGGCAGTGCCAAGTAAAATATTTCTTGAAGCCTCGTCCAAACCGAGTGATATATTTTGAAGCCTTGGCCAAGCCGAGTGACGGTCTCCGTACCTTGGAAGTGCCAAGTAAAATATATTTCTGAAGCCTCGACCAAGCTGAGTGACGGTCTCCGTACCTTGCAGCGCCAAGTAAAATATATTCTTGAAGCCTTGGCCAAGCCGAGTGACGATCTTCGTACCTTGGTAGTGCCAAGTAAAATATATTCTTGAAGCCTGACCAAACCGAGTGATATATTTTTAAAGCCTCGGTCAAACCGAGTGATATATTTTGAAGCCTCGGCCAAGCCAAGTGATAGTCTCCGTACCTTGGCAGTGCCAAGTAAAATATATTCTTGAAGCTCGGCCAAACCAAGTGATATATTTCTGGAAGCCTCGGACAAACCGAGTAATATATTTCTAGAAGCGTTGGCCTATTCAAGTAATTTCTCAAACATTCTGACGCGACTAAGACGTCCTATCACGCCTTGGCAGAGGTAAGTAACCTTTCTTCGCTTACCAGCAAGATTATGCAAGTTATTTCTTTTCAAAGAAATACATACCTCATCCCTTAAATAAGACCATGTTTACCACATGAGCTCACAAGGCCGCCCAGGCCTCCCTCTAACCTAAACAGAGATAAACACTTCCTCCACAGAGGACTGAATGTCATGCCAATAAAAACAAAGTAACAAAAGCGTTGCTGGACTTATAGATTATGCCACGGGCCGAAAAGCATAAAATGAGAGTAGCAACTCTTAGTACAATCACATCAGAAAAAGAAACAGATGTTAAAAGAAAGAGTAGAAATTTTCTTTATTAATGAAAAGATTACAACCTCTGAGAAGCATTATAAGTGCATCATAGCATAGGAAATAAAGATAAATTAAAAGCTCGGCTGAGCAGCTTCGGTCGACAACCATGTCTCTACATCCAACCCCAGAAATTAGAAAACCAGACAAGCTCTGTTGAGCCACTGGTCAAGGCCAAAAGCAAAGTAGGCCATCCACGGATTCCTCGGGCAGATACATTGGAGGATCATAACCAGGTCACCCAATGAAGCGTCCCCTCCAAGTGGGATGCTGGGCTGCTAGCCACTGCCCAACAACATAGGCGAGAACCAGCAGACCAACACCACCCTCCTCCCTCTTCACATGGAAAAATATTCCTCAAGCAGATGAACTGAGGAATTCAAACTGAGGGAGGAGGCGAAGTCCATTAGCCATGGGTAATACGTATGCTTTGCATTTCCTATGGTCCCCATGGCAAGTGACAAAGGACACACAGGAGGGGTATATGTGTGCTCCCCATATGACCTTTGCGGGCATCCCGTGCACTCTCCATATGACCTCCGAAAATTCCATCCTTGAGAACCACCTGCTCTTCAGCAGCTTCTCCATCACCCAACTATCTGGGACGAATCAGCTTTCAAAAGGAAAGCTCGGTCTCTCCGCTCTCAACGAAATAGGCGCCATGAAAGCCCTTACGACTCACAGAAGGAGAAGGTCTTGAGAGATAGCCTAACACGGCCCGCTCTCCCATTTTATAGGCAAGCAAGCCGGGGGGCAGTCATTAAAGAAGGAAGCCCCAGAATTTGAAATACCCTGCCATGTCACCACGTGGTAGGGCAAAAGAAAGGGACGCTTTCCGAAGCGCACCAAGAACGCCTCCCAAGCTATGATGAGAGGCAGAAGATTTCCTTCTGATCTCGAATCGAGATTCTTAAATGCAAGAAATCGGTCGTAGGTCCTTGAGATATGGCAAACTGGGAAATCCCCTTTCGAAAATGATGTCGTCCAATGGCAATCGAATGCTTATTGCATACATTAAAAAACCTGCATTAGGAAAAGCCAGCAAAAATAAATGCCTCGAGAAGAAACAAAGCGTCCTTCAGCAAAGCCATTTCGTATGCGTCGGCGAAAAATGCCAACCCTTTGCTTCGACAAACCAAACTATCTAACCTCGGACTCAGCCGAGGTATTGGAGCCGTTTCCGGCCTTCTCGCGCCGAACATTCGTACCTTAGTAAATCGAGTAAATTTGCGCGCACCTAACCACGGCCCCAACCAAGGCAAAATCAGGGCAAAATTGAGCAATTTTATGCATCAGCAAAACCAGTCAATCTGGCTTTGATTGAGCAGAATCTTTGACTCGAAACCCCCAAGGGCTATCCGACCTTAAAGCGCATTTTGCTTACGATTCGTTCACCATCAAGGGAATTCCCAGCAAAAGGTTGTTCAGAAAAGCAATGACCAAAGCGATGAAGCAAAGCAAAAAGAAATCGAAAGATCATTCATTGGATTTTGCTCGAATTACAGATTGAAAAAAACAAAATACATAAGCAACCCCTACGAATCGGGGTTTGGGTCGGTCCCGAGAACCTCCTTGATAACATCCGGAAGGGTTTGACTTGCTTCACCCGCTTCAAATGTCGTTGGAAGAGAAATCTTGGGTTCCTCGGCAGCAGACTGAGGGCGTTCCTCGGGAGCCATGGCCTCATTAGGGCCCAAAATAGCATCAAGATCGACGTCCGAAATATCCTCATACTCGGCTTCTTTGGCCCCGGGGTACAAGTATCAAAACGTTCGGTGTCCAGAAAGGATAAATCCAACTCGGGATATGCTTGAGAGATCTTCACTCGAGTTTCCTCCTCGCCAAATCGGAACGCATCGGCACAAACCTCTCTACGTTCTTTGAAAAATTGGGCAGAACTTTTATACTCCTCCACAGTCGAAGTGATTCGGCTATTGGCTTCAGCTAGCTGGTCCCAGAGTTCGAGGTTCATTTGGCGACTCACAGATAACTCCGCCCTTAAAGCCTTAAACTGCTCCTACGCCTCAAGCCCAATTCTGCCCATCTGCAAGATATCAGAACGTTTGAGCCCACAAGCAAAAGAAAAGTACCGAACGCAAATAAATGGGAAGACACCATACCTCTTTCTCCTGCCGAGCTATTTTATTGCTCAGCTCTTGAACCTTTTCCAGGGCCTTCAATTTGGTCGATTTATTCTGTTGGAGACCCTCCTTGAGGTCATTAATTCGGGACTGTTTGTCCCCAATTTCTCACGAGATTGATCAAGATCAGCGGTGAGCCTAGCAATTTGCTCATGTTGCCATTTCAGCCGATTTTCCATATCAGCAAATTCCTTATTCAGACCGGTGAGCTGATGCCACTGCGCCGGCACCTGTGCTCCTCCTCCTCGAGCCTCTTCCTCGATTATTCTTCTCCTCAGCGTGACTAGCCTTCAGCTTGTCCCACCTCTTTGAAATACTGCTGCATGGCTTAACTTCGTTGGCATGCTTAGCCTTAATTTGGGATAGCTCCAGGCAAGCCTTGTCTGATTGTTCGTGGAAACCCTGGAGCTCTCTGACTTGAGCCTGAGCCGAGAGGCCCTCTCGCTGTGAGTCGATAAGACTCGCTCACCCTCTCAAAGTCCACCTTACTGGACGCCAAGGCTCTGGAAAGCCGGTTGGTGGAATCCACCCTTGTCGAAGGTCGGCCACCTCCTTCCTGGCCTAGGCACAAGCCCCAATGGCCAAATTTAAGTGCCAAGTCAGTGCCCTTGTAATCAAAGCATTCTGTAAGAAAAACGAGTAAGAAACCACAGCCAAACTGGCCAATTAGGAATTACAACTTTGGCACAAAAACTTACCGGAAGGCATAGTTCAAAGCAATCCTCGTAAGAGTAGCATTACTAATTTCAGGGAGAAGTAAATATCCTTCGGCACCCAAGCCGATCGAAAGCCGAATCAATGATATCCTCGACCGCAGGCTCGTCTGTCGAGGAGCTTTTCCCCGCACGTAAGACAGACCTCATCAAGGCGGTGAGCATGTCATCCACCTCTGAGCTGTGGACAAGAGAACTCATGGCCGAAGTGCCGGCCTGAGGGGCTTCGGCCTGAGGAACCACCGTTCGCTCGACTTCCTCCATCAAGACTCTGGCCTGCAGGGCCTCGGATGCTTCAGCCCCATTTGAGGGAGCCTCGGTCCGAGCCCCCTTTATCCAACAACTCTTCTTCTTCTTCCTCCTCCTCTCCGACTATCGCTCCACCTCCGATAGATTCTACTTGAACTTCAATTCCTTTCATGTCCCCTGGTACCGTAACAGGGAGACTCTCAACAAGAGGCACCTCAACCTTCACTAACCTTTCAACAGGCAGCTCCACTTGAACTTTGGCAGCCGCCACTGCCTCTCCTGATCCCTCCACCTGAGCAGGGGCCTCTTCCATACACAGTGGACTCCCCACTGTGGTAATTGGAGAACATCTGGCAGGAGAATCGCCGGACGAACCGGCGACATCTCCTCGGCATCATCAGACACGATCACTATTTGGAGGGAGAAACCTCGACGGCTCTTCCGAGCTTCCCCCAATGGTTTCCTCCGCTACCTTGCCCCCCTCCGGCAGGAGGGCTCATCGATTACGGCCGGCGCTTCGCTTCCTCCCTCTTTGGAGCAAAGAGTGGCGACCGACACCGTCTTTCCTAGGCTCCCTTGAGCAAGACCCAGAAGAACGGGCCCTCTTCTCGGACCTATGCTTATCCCCGGAGCTGGAGTCCCTGTGCGCTTCCCTAGCTCCTTCCTTATTTGGCCCACAAATGCGGACCTCTCGGCTGAAAACAGCAAATGCTTAGTTGAATAGTAGTAGGATTACATAAACACACTGATCATCAGAGCGGAGACTCGCCTTGAGGGTCGATAGAGCTGAGCCCGGTGAAAAGGGCATCCTCTGCTAACAAAGTGCTGGCTGATACCTCTGACCACTGCGAAGGGTCATCAGATCTCTCCTCTCTTGCTCACTCAGCTCCGGGCATGCCTCTGGATCCTTCACATAGCTCCCCATTCCCTTGAAAAATCCAAGCCGATGTTTCCTTCGGCGATGAAAAATTGGGACTTCCACTCCTTTATCGAAGACGGATTATCATAAATCATCTTGAACGACTTCCGAGGACCAATGTAGGGCCACTCAGACTCCTTTCGGAAACCTGGTTGTAGCAAACTCAAAATAGGGGAAGGGTCACAGTCACCCCAACACGACTGCACATCGAGATAAACCCGATAAGGTTGCACCAGCTATTTGGGGCTACTATTGTTGGACATATGTTGTAAAACCTCATCACCTCCTGTACCAACGGGTGAAGAGGAAACCGAGACCTGCCCTCAAGCTCTCCTCGTAGAAGAAGACTCCGCGGCTTAACTCAGTTGAAACCCGGTGCTCGGCCTCGGCACCCATAAGCTACATCCAGAGGAACCCTGTAATGGCGATGGATCCTATCCAAATCGTCAAGGGTTACCTCAGAAGCAACATCACCTGGACCCTTCATATTATCTGAACGAGGGTTGGATACGAACAAACAAGCAAGGGCTCAGAGAAAGAATGAAAAATCTATATGACAGGGACAAAGGAGCATTGCAGAAGGAGCGTCGCCCCAGCCTCTTTAAATAAATAAACGCTTCAGAGAGAAAGCCCGAGATGCCAAAACTTCGATATGGGCACCAAAATAAAGGAGTCCCACCACGTGAACTTCCACTATCGCGACTTAATGGAAACAAGGCGTTTCCTCCTCGAGCTACGATGAAAAATGATGGTGAAATAGCGGCCCGTCATTTACGAAGTTATTATTGCCGCCTTTTTGAATCCCCCAAATAAGGTTGTTCAGAATTCTACTCCCTATATCCGAACTTACACTTCAAACTAGGGAGTGGGGGGCATGTGATGAGGGGTAAATCATCATTGCATTAATGACCACCCACATCAACAATTGGATCAGGTCCAATCCCAATATCCTACCAGCCAGTTGGCATAACAGCCAAGTCACCTTTAACAAAGTCAGGTCGTCCTGACAACTCGAACCACTATCATACTCGGCCATCGGACCGACCATACCTCGGTAACCCGAGCTATCCTCATAAACTCGAGCTATCCTATACCTCGGCTATCTGGCCGACCATACCTCGGTAACCCGAGCTATCCTCATACCTCGGTCGTCCGAGCCGACCATTCTATATTTCAGGAAACCAAATTATTCCTCAATCTGGCCGGACCAAGGCATTCGAAATACCTCTACAAAGTGCGACACGGGATATTTTGAATTCACTATAACTGAATGAGATTCCAAACAAGGAATCATACCCATGAGTGGCCTAGAGTCTATGTAATCACTGAATCTTAAGGCATCAACCAGCTCTCCCAGCCGTCGATCCTTAACCGAAAAGATACGGATCCTACTAACATCATAACAAACTTGATTCGAATCCATTTCGATCATAACGACTTTTGGACCTCACCACGCGCCCAGGGAATCAGGTGATCACCTATAAATACCACTATTCATTTTTATGCAATTACTCTACTCACACTCATTTACTAGCTTGATACTCATTGAAGCTTTCCCTGAGCTCAAAGTTCCTGAGTGAACACCTACCTAAAGGGAACTCTTTGTGAGAGTCTTCTCCTCACATCTGCTTGCTGTGAATCTCCACTAACTTGGGCGTCGAAGGGTCCTCCATAGAGGGCAACCCCCACAGCACCCTCTGCACGGACTGTCTTGCAGGTTCTGCCCGAGGCAGCGAGATCGATGTCTGGATAGGACCAGAAGCGCACCTGAGTTAGAGAACGGATTTTATGACAACAGATTGTTATTGATTTTACAAACCTACCCTCATTGACGATTCGATCAGAATTAATAATGTGACAATTTAGTTTACAAAAAAATTAATAATGAATAACGAGACTTCGATGATACTCCATTGAAGCCAGCAATATGGATGCAAACATGCAATTAAATGATTTCTATGTGATCACATTATAAATCTTAAAGTTGAGAGTACAATCAACCTTTGTTAGACAAAAGCTGCATCCCTCCAAGCCTCTCCTTATCACCTTGAAGGATCAAGGTACTCTCATCTCAGGCATTAGAATCGTACAGAGGCAAATAAATAACATGTTCAATGAAGCCCTTGTCATCCTCAAAACCCTGGCGCACGGGACCCCAATCATACGGAAATTTGCTAACCAACCCAACCATCCAATCATGTTTTCTTATTTGCATTATTTTCTATTGCAGAATTTTACCATAGGGACTCACAAAAAAATTGTGATGTTTGACAATTTATGACCAAAAAGTCACTCAATAACCTTCAAAAGAACGCTCGCAACAAGTGGAAGATGCTCCACATTGATATTAACTCAAAAAAATCACTCAGAAAGTCACTCATCAGCTGATGATGAAAGGCATATTGTCATTGCTCCGAATTGGAATTAAATAAAGAAAAGTGATTGGTACATGCAGCTGACCTTCTTGAGTGATTTTACTGAGTTACCGTAGCATCGCACGTAAAAGAAATAAATGACTGATTACATTACTCTAAAAAGATTTATCATGAAAATTCACATTTTCAGAACTCATCAAGAACCAAAGGACTGTCTGGACTACGCCCATATATTAATGGTGTTAAAGTAAAAAAATATTTTTGAGGCCGCTTTCAAATGTACTACGCCTTCTCTTCTCCTGAACCATCTCTTCTCTCCTCCGACGATGCCTCCTCTTCTCCCAAACCATCTCTTTTCTCCTAGCATTCCTTCTCCAGGTTTATTCTTTCCTAGCTTTCCCTCTCCTCTTTTTTTTTTCTATCCAAACATTCCCCCCTTCTCCCAACTAATTTAATAAGGTTAAAATTCTACCTAATCCCAACTACTTTTAATTCAAATGCAATTTTTACCACTAAATATAATAACTTGTGAAGAGATAAAGCTAACAACTTATATATTGATGATAATAGAATTAACAACTTGTACATTTATGTTCTATAATTTGGTTTCATGAAATTACCTCTTTGGAAGTTAATTCAGACATGATCACTATCAATGTACAAGTTGTTAGCCTTATCTCTACACAAATGTTGTAGTGGTAAGAATTGTATTTGAATCAAAGTAGTTAGGATTAGGAAGAATCCTTAACCTGTTAAATTAGTTAGGATAAATTAATCTAGAAGAAGAATGTTGGAAGAGAAAGAAAGAAAGAAAAAAGGGAACGTCGGGAGAGAAAAATGAGGAGAAGGAATGGCAGGAGAGAAAAAGTAGTTTGGAGAAGATGAGGTGCGGGCAAGCGCGTGAAGGTTATAACAAGACAAAAAGTGACATTTGACATGTTACTTTTAAAGGCCATAGGTCAGCATTTTTAAAATATTAATACATTTCAAATATTGTTCCTAAAAAAGATATTTGAAATGTCATTTTTCATTTTAACAATATCTTCAAAATCTTTTGTTTCTATCTTAAAAGTGAAAAACCAATGTCAAAAACACCAGTTTTGCAAATGACTCAGTTGCAAATCAATCTGCTTGGGTTTGCGGTTGGCTAATGTCAACCATTTGACTTCATAGATAGTTCGTCGGCCTTTTTTTTTTTTTAAGGGATGTATTTGGTAAAGTTCTCTCGTGAATTTATGTACTTGAAATAGTTGGTCTCAATAAGATTGACATTGAATTGAAGCTCCGATGCGGATGTTTAATTTCTTAGCTTTTTTTTTTTTTTTGATTCAACATCAAGAAAGAAAATAAGGTCATCCTAAATGTCTTATTTTATGGTATTTTGAGAAGTTATTAAAATCTCTCTACTAGAGAGCAAGTTTTGCAATCACCATGCCAACCTCTCATTTTCAGCCGATGACATCCATATCATTTAAAATCTCCTACAATAAACTCAAGGTTATGGATTGGTTCCATGATTTTCATCCACCATCTCAAAATTATGATATTTTTCAACCAAGTACTTATCTTAAGCATTGGCAACCCTACATTTCCTTCTCAAAGTCTTCCAAATTTTAGGTGCTAGAAATAGATATCATAAAATGACACAAAATATGTTAGCAATCTTATTGCAACAATTATTGTTTTCCTAGTAAAACATTTTTTTTTTGCATATTTTTCTCTTGCTAATGCTGAAACAATAAAAAACAATTCGAAAGAAGCAAATCAAAA
Organism: Calamus simplicifolius; assembly: GCA_900491605.1. Lineage (NCBI taxonomy): Eukaryota > Viridiplantae > Streptophyta > Magnoliopsida > Arecales > Arecaceae > Calamus > Calamus simplicifolius. The sequence goes on along the minus strand of UESW01004057.1, from coordinate 208,433 downwards.
CCTCAAACAACTTTCTCAACGTTTGGAATTTTGCCCACAATTTTTTGAGTTTTAGCCACATCATCGTACAATATTTTGAAAACTATATCAAGAAATAGAAATGAAGACAACTCAGATTCATGCTAGCATAAAATGAAAAGAAAGCAAAAGAAAGGTTAATAAAAGCATACTAGAATAAAGAAGAAAAATTATTTACCAAGGCATAACCTAAGGTGTTGTCTTTAGGCAGAAAATGGTTCACCTTCATTACAATCACGAGTTATGTGTTGACCTTCCACTAATTAGTATAAGTGCCAAAAGGACGGTCTTGCTCATTGCAACGCATGAGCCTCCTGTCCGTAACAAACAACATTATCTGTTCCATGGAAAAAGAGCAGTATAAAGGGGAAATCACAACTAATTGCTTTAATATTATTCCAGTGCAGCCTCCCTTCCATGTACAAGGCTTAACAGAATGGAGGAAAATTACAAGTGGGGTAGAATGACAGCAATAAGGTCAAACAAATACTAACTGAACGAGGCGATGCAACATCCATGGGCCCTCTTTCCTTTCCTCCAGCTTTACTTCAGTTTCCAAACAATAAATCATATTCCATGAGAACAATTGCATCGTTCTACCTATTCACTTATACTGCAGCCCTGAACATAAGGATGATCATACTTGATGTATTTGGACTGGTAAGGCCAGTATTTAGTCATGCCAGTTCCAGCCAAGGTTTCATGTTCCTGTTATAGTGGATTATTACTGCAGCATTTTCTATCTCTGAGCGATCAACAAGCGATCAACACTAGGGTTGTACCAAACCAAGGACATGCCATGATTTGTCCAGTGGATGTGTAATTTATAAAATGTTAACAGTCTGGCCGGAAGAGTACCAATTTCCAAAGGAACCTGTCTTCGTTCTAGTGAGAACCAAAAAAAAAAATACTAGTTAGTAACACCATAAAGAAATTTCTAATTGGTGTAGCAATATGTTTGTCTGCTTGAGTTTCAATGCATTACATTGAAAGTAGACATGTAATTGGCATTGCACTAGTTAAATGCATGAGTACACATTTCCTCTCTAGATGGACAATAAAATTTGAAAAGGGAATTTAACAATCTCTATAAGAAATGTCATATCTTCAGCATTAAAGATGAATAACAAATAAATAAATAAAAAGGTCTAACAAAGTATGATAGTCAATATGGCAACATTCAAACTGTCATGACCTTATCAATGGTCAGTAATTCCATATAAACATTCAGCATTAACAGCTTGTCTCCTCAGAGTTGCCATACATGAAGGCTTTAAGATGCCTATGGAATATGTCATAGGAATATGAGGTAGTGAGATTATGTGTGAAATAGATTTAAGCAGACGATATGTTTGAAAGGGTTACCCACAGGAATATATGACCAAGAAATACTATAAACTAATCACATTGATTAAACAAATAAAAAGGAAATATAATGAAGATAATTCAAACTGGTCCATGGCAATGAATGAGAACTAGAGACGCATTTCTACAGATTGATATGATTCCTGCGTGCCTATAAATTAAGGAATATCAGAGGGGTAGCATCAACAATGTTAGCTGTATAGATTTGAATGAAGAAAGTGCAGGAACACTGCACTACAAGATTAGCTATGATGGTTCTTAAATTAAGGATAAATGCAATAATGAGCCAAAATTATTCATAGCTAATGATGATAGTTAAGGCAGTCATGGCCCTTGAGGATATAGGAATTTAGATATCATAAGATAGATAATGAAGAGGCAGCTTATGAAAAGATGAATAAATACTTTTCAAAATTCACCAAATATTTGTGTTAACCAAAGAAATAACTAATAAATGAAATAATACAGAAAGAAAGTGCATGTTTGTAAACATAGATGGCAAGCCTCAACACAATGGTAAGATTGCTCCATCATAACTTGGGGGTTATAGATTCAAAATATGAAAGCATCTTCTCTACACGTAAAGGTAAGGTTGTATTCATTTGACCCCATAACGGAAGATGCCTCATGTACTAAAATACCTCTTTATATAGATAAACATAGATACAGTAAAACATATGTATGCATGTGCCTATCTATAAATAATCGATCTATATGATATATGTGGATCTAGAGATAACCAAAAAATATATTAGTATGGTTAAATGCACGAAAAAAAAACTAGAAGAGCCATAATTAACATACAGTCCATGACAACAATTTCACTCTCAAGGCCCATTCTCTATAGCATGATAATTTGTACATATGTTATTATATGTGTACATAATGTGCAATTAATTTTGGAAATGTAATAAAACAAAAAGGTTATATAGACTCGCATATTCTGCCACTTCTGATAAATTCCAATTATATCTTTCTTCTTCCATTCCTTGAGATCAAAAACATTCATTCCATAGGCCCAACCACATGCATTTGATCAAAGCTTCAGGCACTATGCCAGATTTGAGAAATTGAGATACTTATCAAAGCAGTGGAAATTTTCACCACAGGTCTCCACTGCACCATTCACATTTCCATTAAGATATACAAACCACAATCATGTCAAATCCTTATGGACAATGCTGTCATCATCAAAAATAGGATCTTATCTAACTTGGGATAAACGTGTGGGAGGTAGAATTTTAGATGATTTAGCATAGACAGGTATTTTGGGTTTTGGTACTTTGAATTGCCTGTAGAGAGAGTTGTTAGATGATCAGCCTTGAAGTAGTGTTCTTTCATTGCAGCAGACTCAACTGCCTCAAAACAAGACAGTATGAAGAGTTCAACCATTTAAACTCATCCATGTTTTCTACAATAGATACTTGGCACAAACCGGATAGTATTCTCTCTCAATCTCTATGGCAGAGAGATCAAATTTATATAAGTAGATCAATAGATACTTGATACAAAACAAGAAGTTTAAAGCCTTATTTAGCAATATATTCAGAGCAAATTAAAGGTCAGTAACTTTCTTAATCTAGTGGAACAATATGAATATCTTACTTTTATAGTTTAAATGACAACAATAGTATTGTTAATATAATATAGAGTTACCTTTCAGGCTAATTTTGCCAGTGAGTCGAGAAGTTGACATCCATCTACATTGCAAAACCCACAAATTCTTTACTCAAAAAATTGTACTTGAATTGTGCAACTAAATAATGAAAAAGAGAATGAAAAAGAGCAGTCAGTTGTTTACCTGAGTCATCTTTAAGCTCTTTGTCCTTTTTCTGTATACCACCTAATACATCATCATTCTTCAATTTAACTTGGGAAGCCTTGTGTTCAGAATTTGAAGCAGTCTGAAGTTGCTTCAAGAAGTCAAAGATGACATGATTAATAGGCACATTGTTGCCAATTTATTCAATAAATACAAATACTTGGATAAAACAGGAAGAATGTTACATCTGCTGAAGTTTGATTATTTGGTCAGCATCAACCAGTCCATCAACTTGCCACGAAAATGACATGATTTTTTCTGAAAAAATCAAGACTCAATGGCCCCAAGTCATGTTGTCTGCAGATATTGAATCTATAACCTATGAAAATAAAATGCATAAGATTGATGCTGTCTTTTCAAGAATATATATATCATCATTTTTTGGGAGAGAACAATGTTGTTCATGCAGCAATATAGTGCACAAGAGAACAAAGTTGTTCATGCTGTATCATAAACTAGGAAGGAATAGAAGGAAAAAAATGCTTAAAAAAGGACTAGTTATTTATTTAAAAAAAAGAAGAAAAGGACTTTATAAGTTGTACTTAAAAATTAGATAAAGAGGGTATCACAAGAGAAAGAAGAAGTGCAGAAAGACAGAGGACATGGAAATCCTTTCCCTAAAAGAAGAAGAGTTGTGAAGTATAGAAAAAGAAAATGCAATTTAAACTACATGATTGGAATATATATTTTGAGCTGATAAATGTTAAGAACCTAACTAATATGACACATTATTGGTAAAAAGTAAAACTTATAAAATTCAACAATTTGGTGATTTTGATCATATATGTGTACACTTCTTCACCAATTATATAAAGGGACAGAAAATTGCACCCCTGATATGCATGTATACATGCATCCATATGCACATGTATAATGTATAATTCTAATGCATACATATGTGCATGCTAGTGCTTTTGCAGACACGCATACTTCAGGGCTACCTGATCAATGCAGCTTTAAGAGCCCACAATCTTATATAGAAAGAATCCTCCCAAACCCCATAGCACTCCAACCCAAAAATAAATAAATAAATAAAAGAATGAAATTATATTCTCAATTTCCCATCATGTACACAGGA
>UESW01004057.1:56570-199265 GCA_900491605.1 Calamus simplicifolius | reverse complement strand
GACGCTATCATCATCTTTATTTACAATTCCCTCCAAGTCCTTTTTGAAAAAAGGAATTACAGCATCTACCCCTTCCTCTCCTCTTGGCTTCTTTGCCGGGCCTCCTGCCCCCCAGGAAATCATTGTCACTGTCTTCTCCGTCGGGGCATTGTCGATCACCGGTGGCACGGGTGCTGAGGGGCCAGGAGCTCCCGGGTTTTTTTGAACAAACTTCCTCAGATGGCCTTGTTGAATAAGGTCTTCAATGGCCTTCTTCAGCTGCCGGCAGTCGTCGGTGTTGTGGCCATGGTCCCGGTGGTAGCGGCAGTAGAGGTTTTTGTTCCTGGGGATCTTCGGGTTGATAGGAGGAGGGCGTTGTAGATAAGGCTCCCCTTCGATCTCGAGCAGGATCTGGGATATTGGAGCAAGCAGCGGGGTGTAAGGCCCGTCTCTCGGTGCAGGAGGTCGAGGACGGTTGTCTGGTCGGCGAGGAGGCTCGGGCCTCCTGGGGCGGGCTTCCACAGGTTCTGGCTGGGTTGGCTTCCGGGGTATACTCCTGCCGGCTTCACGCCGGGAAAAGTCAGCTTCGTCCGCCCGGATGTACTTTTGGGCGCGGATTAAAAGTTCGGAGTAGGAGCCCGGCGGCTTTTGTCAAGAGAGTATGCGAAGCGTGAAGGGCGAAGCCCCCTTCAAAGCCAGGGTTGCCACCGAGTCCTCCAGGTTGTAGACTTCCAAGGCGGCCTCCTTGAACCGGGCAACGTAGTCCCGTAGGGTTTCGCCGTTCTTCTGCTGCATGGCGAACAGGCTGTCTGCCACCCTTGGAATCTTCCGGCAGGCGTCAAAGTGGGCCAGAAAAGCCCTCTCCAACTGGCGGAAGGAGTCGATGCTTCATGGCGGCAGACGTGAATACCAAGCCCGGGCAGCTTTTTTCAGGGTAGCCGGGAAAGCAACACACATGAGCGAGTCAGTGGCCCCCTGAACTTGCATGAGTACCTTATAGCTCTCCAAATGGTCTAGGGGCTCCGTGGTCCCGTCGTAAGGGTCCAGTTGAGGAAGGCGAAACCTGGTGGAGATAGGCTCTTCCATGATGCGGCGAGACAGAGGAGGCCGACTGTCATAATCAGTCTCCGGCAGGTGAGTGATCCGATGGCTGAGCTCCTCCAGCTTCTGGTTGCACTCCTCGAGTCGACGCTCAGCTCAACGAGGCATCCGGCCATCAAAGGAGCCCTCCTCCGAAGACTCAGAAGAAGAGCGGGGCGGCGATGCCGGCGCGTGCGCTCCCCCTCCTTTCCGTGCCGCCGCTTAGGAGAGACGCTGGCGTGGCGAGAGGGAGACCGGGGCCTTTTGGATGCTTTGCGGGATGTGGCTTGGCTGGAGATCGGCGGTGATGATTTGCAGGAACGGGCGACCTCCGGCGGGTGGAGTGCTGGCTAGGCTGCACCACCCCTGGGGCGGACGGGTTCGGCTCCGGCTACTGCAAGGCCGCATGCTGGTGCTGCAGACCTTGAACCATCGCAGTCAACGACTGGACCTGCATGGCCAAGGCTGCGAGTCGATCCTCCTGGAGCCGCTGCGAAGCAGGCGCGGGGGCGTCCTTTGACGGAGCAGAAGGCCCTGCCCCCTGGAGATCCGGAGGCTCTGGATAGATGGATGTGAGAGCCGGGGGGGCTTCCGCGGGTGGACCAGCCCCGCAGTGCTGCCCCCCAGCGTGACCGGTTGAAACTCCCTTTGTTCGAGTAGTCACCATGGCTTCAAAGTCTTGAAGGCAGGAGAAAGAAGAAGGTCGCTGGTTCGATGTCTTTCTTGCACCCCCCTACCTGGCGCGCCAATCTGATGATGCCAAGTCACCTCCTTCGAACGTCGAGGAAAATAGACGTCTCGCTCCTGGAATCCTGCAAGAAAAGTCCCCGGGGACCGGTGGCACCGGTGGGGACCCTCCGACGATCAAGTTAGTGGCTTGGGTTCAGACAAGGAACCGCTCCAGCGAAGAGGAGCTGAGGCGGTTAGGGTTTTTGCTGGGAGGAAGAAAGCTCAGAAAAACCAGAGTTCAGATCCCCCTTACCGCGCTAGCTCCCGTCCTTATATTGGCTTGAATACCTTATCCTACAATCTGAGGAGATTGCCCTCGTACTATAGCCGTACGTGCCGGAGACATTCCCGTACCCTTTGTGGATATGATATTTTACGTGTCCAGCGGCCGCGAAGGCATGCGGTGCGCGCCGCCAGCTGATGGGACCAAGCACAGTTGCAAGCAGTAGCGTGCCGTACGCCACAGTAAGGTATGGCCATGTACAGGGACATGCAACGCGCCAAACACCGTTATGAGGCATGGCCCTCCGTAACGGGGCTCAATCACGGAAGTGCTGAATGGTACGTTGCGGCGAGGCATGGTCATGCGCTGAAAATCATGTATAAGTGCCGTGCCACCTGATATTTACTGTTTTCCTTGGCAGTTGAGTTACGTGTTGACTGTTGATGACCCCCCCCCCCGACCCCGAGGGATGCCGGGGGTGGGGGAATGACAGTGCACCCCGAGACCGGTGGGGGTCTCGGGGTTAAGAAATGATGACCTCCCCCGACCCCGAGGGGGTGCCGGGGTGGAGGGAATGATGGTGAACCCGAGACCGGTGGGGTCTCGGGGTTAAGAAATGATGACCTCCCCCGACCCCGAGGGGGTGCCGGGGTGGAGGAATGACGGTGCACCCCGAGATCGGTGGGGGTCTCGGGGTTAAGAAATGATGACCTCCCCTGACCCCGAGGGGGTGCCGGGGTGGAGGAATGATGATGCACCCCGAGACCGGTGGGGTCTCGAGGTTAAGAAATGATGACCTCCCCTGACCCCGAGGGGGTGCCGGGGTGGAGGGAATGACGGTGCGCCCCGAGACCGGTGGGGGTCTCGGGGTTAAGAAATGATGACCTCCCCCGACCCCGAGGGAGTGCCGGGGTGGAGGAAATGATGGTGCATCCGAGACCGGTGGGGGTCTCGGGGTTAAGAAATGATGACCTCCCCCGATCCCGAGGGGGTGCCGGGTAGAGGAAATGATGGTGCACCCGAGACCGATGGGGGTCTCGGGGTTAAGAAATGATGACCTCCCCGACCCCGAGGGGGTGCCGGGGGTGGGGGAATGATGGTGAACCCCGAGGCCGGTGGGGGCCCCGGGGTTAAGAAATGATGACCTCCCCCGACCCCGAGGGGGTGCCGGGGGTGAGGGAATGATGGTGAACCCCGAGGCCGGTGGGGGCTCCGGGGTTAAGAAATGATGGCCCCACCCCCCGACCCCGAGGAGGTCCCGGGGGTGGGAAAATGACTGTGAATTCCGTTACCTTCTGACGACTCTGGGATCAGTTATATCAACAATATCATAGATTATGGGGTTTTACAGGTGACTAATATAATAATATAATTCAGTAGCAATTCCAGCATAAATGAAAGATCGAACAAAGTATAGATGGGAGAATCAACTTATCAACCTTCAATCAATTCACAATCATTTCCTCCACCCCGGCACTCCCTCGGGTCGGGGGAGGTCATCACGTCCTCCATCCCATCATCCGTTAGCTGCAAAAGAGTCAGCAAAGCATGGTCTCTTCCTCGCACCAATTCCAATCCCATACTACTTTAACTGTTGTCCCAGTCCATAGCACTCTCTGTTCCTTCTCAAGTATTGCCATAATGGCATTACATTTTCCCATATTAGCATGCTCCTGGTTAGCTATTAACTCTGCTGGCACCTTCCACCAGGACCGTGACATCGCTTGGGGCGATGGGCATGCATCAACAATGACGAACTTCTTACTCTGCCACTTGACAATACCACAAGCTCCAGCTTCCAGTCCAAGAACGAGCATCTCTTTGGAAAGATCTACATGCAACACTGCTGAGGCCAATAGTGAATGGTAGAGTCAAGACGTGAATTCGAGATGATGAGAGAATGAGATGGGTGCAGGAGTATTACATGATCGACAGCTACCTCACTTATTTGAAGCGATTCCCTCAGGGCCTATCTGCAGAGTCTTCCATAGTCTGAAGAGAAGAAAACAGAGAACTGATACACATTATTTAGTTTTATAAATAATAAATAGAACCATCACGTATTCCTTACCCGATTATGTTCATTTGAACGTACTGGATCAGGCATGCCCTCACCAACTGACTCATATCTCGCCTGGTGACCACTACCAGCGTCTAGGGCCTACAATTGATTAACAACAGAAATAAATAATATATATTTTAAAAGTAATTAAATTAAATTTAAATACAGATGTCTTCAATTATGAACCTGAGTATGAATCGGTGGATCTGAATCATCAGCTATAGGGACACCACTCTGAGCTAGTCGATGATGTAGCTCCGCCTTAAATGTCTGCACCTACTCCTGTACCTGAGCCTGCACCTCGGCCTGCATCGCAACCTGCATCCTTACCCGAAGATCCTTGACACGCGGGTCCATCTACTGGTGAAGAGACTGGATCAGCTCAGCCACCTCCTCGTTAGTTCGCATGCGTGAGCCCTAGGATGAACTACATCCGGATGACTCCGCTTGCATGATAGTCGAACGTGGTATGCCCGTGCCGTATGTAAGTGTGTATCCGTGCCCATCCTGACCTATGATGGTGTGGAATATCTCATCCTGCCTAGCAACTACCTGTCGCTCCTCCTCTGGCAGCTCGGCCAATCGAGCCTCAAATTGGGCCTGTATGCAAGAAAGCAACCAAATTAGAATAGTAAATCAATAAATCTCATAATAGGTTAAAAAAAGTATTGTGTAAAGATAAATACTTACTACAAGAGCTGCAACCTCAGGATGGTTGAGACTGCGACTCGCCATCCACACAGACATCCGGTCGGTGGGTGCACCCCGCTCACGTAACTGTCGAAGGATAAATCATGTCATCTACATATATGAATACAAACTACGTCAACAATCAAAACACGTATGGTCTAACGTGATAGTTTACCTCGTGCCGGATCTGCGTAACGTGTTGAGTACCAAGCTTGTGAGTAGGGCCCTGTATCGAGCGATTTTGAGAATTTTGCTCTGCCTCTTCCTGCATTCATTTTGGGTCGCGTTTATAAGTTTACACCGAATGTTTCATATGAATTTAACAAAACATAGGTTGAACTACTCACCCTTGCCTTCTCACTCGACCAGTACCGGACCAACTCAGGCCACTGTGCGGGGAGAATGCCCCTTGGGACTCGCTGAAGAAGGTCTGGGTCGTCCACATTCTTCTCCCAATGCTCTTTCTTTACCTTATTCTTGTGGTCTTTCCATAACTTTCGACACTTTGCCAAGCAAACTGGACGAAAATCATCAGGACATGACCTCAAATTCCTGCGTAGGACAAGAAATTTTAGTAGTCAAGGTGTACTAAATTGACACATCGTATAATAACGTTGAAGCTAAGATAGAACTCAGTGGCTTACCTTAACCTTCCCCCAGAGTCGATCTATCGTATCCTGAGGAAAAGCAGTCCAATCAAGCATAGTCAGGGGAAATCTATGTGGGTCTCGAACCATATGCCCCAACTGGCTGATAAACGGGCGAGCCCCTTCTCCAACTGCGTGAAATGTGTCGTCAAATTGCACATCATAACGGATACCAGCATTCCAGGAAGGAATCCCTCTAGCTGGGCCCCTACCCCTACTGGAAGATGAACTCGTCGTAGTAGAAGCTATAAACAATAAACTTATTAGTTAAATAAAACTGAAATTATTTTATATAATTGTTAAACATAAAAATAAAATTATACCAGTATGTGTGGAGGTCGATGCACCAACTGTAGATGGAGAAGGCCCTACTAGCATGGACTGGGAAGATCTATATCGTGCCGGTGCAGGTGTCTGTGGATCATGGTCCGTAGGGATCCGTCGACTAGGGTCACTCGTCGGCGTACGAGCCTGGCTCTGATGTAAAAACTCGTCCATCGTGTGTGGACGCTCTCTCCTCTTACGTCCGAACATATCTTTTTAACGTATCATAAGATAAATAAATTGCACGTAATAACTAAAACCATTCGTAAACAAAAAGTCAAACATATTCTTAAGCAAAATTAAGAAGGAAAAAAGGAGAACAGTTCACTGGTCATGCAAGTTGATAGTATCTCCTTCAACGATCTCTGTAACCCAGTTGACATCCTCATCACGTTGAAATATTACATTTTGGTCAAGAACTTGCTGAGCAAATGCATCAATATCTGGCTCATTATCTTCAATTTGATACACCCCCCTCCTTGACATTTTAACTGCAACTTGCCAGTTAGGATCCATGGGATCCATAACATAGTAAACTTGCTCAGCTTGCCTGGCCAATATGTAGGGTTCATTACTTACTCGCTCATCTCGATATAACAAATTGTTGAAATTTACCAACGTAAATTGATACTTGTCAACTTTAGTCCCACGGATTGGATCGACCCAGTCACACTTGAATAACAAAAATTTTAATCTGTGACTGTATATAACTTCAATGATATCTTTCAACTGGCCATAATAATAACCTGCATCGACAGAAGGACACCCTAGACCACTATTTTGTGTTGCTCGTTTCTCATCTACTTCTTTGATGCGGAATCGAAACCCATTGACATCACAAGTTGTGTAACGTCGTGCCGTTATAAACAGACCATCAGCCAGTTGGTTCATTTCATCAGTCAAAGTACCTTCACTCGCTCGTCGTAAATTATACACCTACAGAATTAAAGTAATCATTGAATAAAGCTATGTAAAACTAATATAATAAGAACAAATTGAAGCACATACAACCATATGTACATATACAACCATATCTATACATACATAATTCTTGAACCAATCGTGAAATGATTGAAAATGGGACTGCCGAATTTGATTATCTGTCGCACGAGGCATGTCCCGTTTGAGCTCATTAATGTGTGTCCTATAATGCAGAACAACATGTGTTAATGACAAGCTTGATTGAGTTAGACATAACATGAACAAGTTAAATATATGAATGAGCATTCACTTACTGAATCAACGCCACAACTGATGGAGTGTTAAACAACACGTATCGATGAGCTTGAATCCAGTCGATGTTATCTAGATCAAATGTTGTTCCCTCCCCAATAGGACCATCATTAATCCACAAGGGCCTATCAAGTTTGGTTTCAACATCATTAAGATATGCAGCACAAAAATTAGTACACTCTTCCATTAAATAACCCTTGGCTATTGATGCCTCTGGACGAGCTCTGTTACGCACATACCTTTTTAACGTATTCAGGTACCTCTCAATAGGATACATCCATCGAAATTGGATAGGGCCACCAAGCAATGCTTCACCTATTAAATGTATGGTCAAGTGAACCATTACATCGAAGAATGAAGGTGGAAAGAGTTTCTCCAGATGACACAGTGTTAGCGCAATCCTATCCTGGAGACTTTTCAAATCATTTGTGCGATGGACTCTTGAACACAGTTGTATGAAGAAGTTACTCACCTCAATCAAGGGCTCAACAACATTCTTAGGTAAACAATTTCGGATTGAAATAGGAATTAATTGTTGAATGAGAATGTGATTGTCATGACTCTTCAAACCTTGTAAAGTCCTTTCTTTCATATTCACACGGTTAGAAATATTAGAACAATAGCCGTCAGGCACCTTGACCCCTTTCAAAATGGAAAGAAATGCCTCCTTCTCATCTTTACTCATCGTGTACTGTGCAGGAGGCATGTATGCCTTGTTAGACTCTGTCAACTGTAAGTGTAGTGGTTTCCGCAAGCCCATTTCCTGCAAATTACGACGTGTATTGGCACTGTCTTTGACTTTCCCTTAACACCGAGAAGGGTCCATAATATATTATCACACACATTTTTCTCAATGTGCATAACATCCAAGTTGTACCTCAGTAAATTATCTTTCCAGTACGGTAACTCGTAAAAAATACTTTTCTTCTTCCAGTTATGACTGCGCCTTCTGTTCGCACCAGGAATAGCAGGCAATGGAGGGGCTAACAGATCTTGGAAATCATATACTGTGCGTATTTGCTTTTGTTCAAGTTGTAATAACAAATCAACCCCAGTCATTATTTGTGATGTTGGACCATATTCTCGAGTGCCATCGAATGACACTTTATCCCTTCTGAACCTATGCAATGGAGGTAAAAAACGTCTGTGACCTGTGTAAGCCCACTTTTTATCATGTTTTAGCCAGGTTGACTTTTTACTCTGATTGCAGCAAGGACAGGCAAATTCCCCTTCGTGCTCCAACCTGACAAATTCGCATATGCCGGAAAGTCATTGATTGTCCATAATAATGCAGCGCGAAGTTTGAACATTTCATTTCCTTTAGAATCAAAATTCATCACACCTTCGGCCCATAATTCATTCAACTCATCGATTAAAGGCTGCATATACACGTCAATTTTATCCCCAGGGCCCCTTGGTCCGTCAATAAGAGTGGATAGGATCAGAAAAGGTTGCTTCATACATAACCAAGGAGGAAGATTGTACGGAACCAACACCACTGGCCATGTACTATGAGTTGCCCCGGTCATGGACCTGAAGGGGCTAAAACCATCTGCAGCCAACCCAAGCCGCACACTACGACTATCCAAGGCAAAGTCGGGGTGTTTCTTGTCGAAATCCTTCCATGCCGGGAGTCCACTGGGTGGGTTAACTTTTCATCCTCCCTACCATGCTCTGCATGCCATCGCATCAATTTAGAAATTTTAGATGACATAAAAAGCCTCTTTAGCTTTGGCTTGAGTGGAAAATATCGCACTTGCTTTACAGCGACAAGCTTCCCACGATTCGAAACACTTCGCGAATTACTCTGACGATTCTGACCACCCCATCGTCCTTCCACCTTGAAGTTTTACACACAATACACGTATCAAGGTCGGCATTCTCATTTCTAAACAATATACAATTGTTTGGGCATGCATCGAAAGTCTCATATATGAAGCCTAAGTTTTTAGTTAACTTGCGAGCATGGTAGTAGGACTCAACTAGCTTTGCACCGAATGGGAGCACTTTGTGCAATAGCTGGAGTAGCATGTCGAAGGACGTGTCCATCCACTGATTCAAAGCCTTCAAGTGTAACAACTCGACAATAAAAGATAATTTACTGAAATTCGTACATCCAGGATACAATTCGGTCTGCGCATCATCCAGAATTTCAAAATACCTTAATGCTTCTTCATCTGCACCCGAGCGAGGATTACTCCCACCCACCCTATCAGTCTCACAGCAACTGTCTTCGGGTGCTAACCCGCATGCAATATTATTTAGCATCACGATCATCGGATCAACTGTCGTAACATCGACCTCCATCTCAACTCTTTCCTCTCTGCAATAAGGAACATAATCTTCCCCATGTTTAGTCCAATTCTTGTAATTCTTCAAAAACCCATTTAGAATCAAATGCTCTCGTACAATATCTTGTGTAGTAATAACGGTTCGCACATTTTCTACAGGGACAACTGATGTGCTCACTATCAAATCCATTGGTGAAGGCAATGAACTGCTTAATCCCCTCTATATATTCCGTAGACATCCTATTTGGCAAATCAATCCAACTCTTATCCATGTCGCTAAGTATTTCTATGAAAGTATGAATAACTTGCTAGGCAATGCACGGACAAATAACTTGCTAGGCAATGCACGGACAAATAAATTAAAAAAAATGAAGATTACTTTAAAGGAAAAAAGAGTAAAAACTTTCACTGGTTAGAGTCTGCCTCACTAGCTTCACTTGACCTCCTGTGTTCTGAAAAAAGAGGGATTAAATTCAAAATTAAGAATATTTTGATTCATAATTTGTTAGAATATTCAAAGATAATTCAAAAAGAAGCAGCAGAATTTAGTGCCCAAATTTTACTATGATCATCAATTCGCATACAAAGATAACTCAAAAGGTTAGAATATTGTAACCTTAGAACTGTTGTTCCAGAAACCTCCTGACAATGTATGTTGGTATCTAATTTCATAACTTTTCAAGCCAATTCTCACTCCAGTTGAGGCCAATTCCTACACTGACAGGCACGTCAAGCACCTGTCAGTGTAGTATTTTGGTTCAATCATAGCGCGAGCTTTCTGTTTGTACATAAGTATTTTGGCATGTTTCATAAGTCTAACTAACAATCTTTAGCTTGATTGCCAAGGAAGAAGTTAGTCAAAGGCCTAGGAAGTATCCTAAAAGTCAGGTCAATCAAGAGTAAACCATAGCCTGACTAAAATGGATGCCTAACAAGATGTGTGTCCCAAGATCTAACCTAAGAGGCATACAGAGTCATCAAGTCACTCTTAAAGCCTGACATAGATTGATTTGGACTGACCTAAAAGACTTGGCAAAAGAAATTCAAAGGACCTAAGGTCGGGACATTGGAAACCGATCTATATATAAGGGACATTTAACATATACACTCTATGCAGAAAGCCAACCTCCCCAAAGATTGTATGGAATCTAATGTGGACTAGCTCAAAAAGGTTTGCTTAGTATATGTAAAAGCTGACCTACGCAATGCAAATATTCAAAAAAAGAATCTAAGCTAAAACCCTTAGAATAAAAATATCTTTTTATTGATATATACTTAGTTTGGTACATGCAAGGCTCCAAGGGCTAAGCTACAAAAAGCTCTTTACAAAAGGTAAACCAAACTACAAAAAAATAAGAAAAAATAGAGCGAAGGTGGTCTTCAAATTATGCTTCGACTTGCGACTTATTGTCTTCATTACTTTGATCTAAAGAACTCATAGTAATTGTAGTTGGAGCAGTGGAACCTTCAGAGAAGCAATTTTCTCAGCCTCATCCTTATATGGGTCAAGGTCTGAATGTAGTATAAATACCTACTTATGACATACATCAAACCCTGTTAACTAAGCTTTGGCCAAGTATTTGACCATCTTATCTTTAGAATCACTGAGACATTGTAAGTCTCCACAACTTTCACAAGAAACTTAGCCCTTAGCTTCTCCTTGGTAACCTTGAAGTTGGCTCAAAGCTTCTCCTCCTTAGCCTAGAGCTGCACTATCTCATGAGCCTGATCTTTCACTAGCTACACACTTAGGCTCCATTTGCTCAATTAGGTCACACACTCGAACTGCCACAAGCATCCTAATATCGTACGTGTCAAAATCCTAATATCGTACGTGTCAAAATCCTAGATGACTGCTACAATAATCAACTCATCACACTAGCAAAAACCAAAGGTACAACAAAACCTACACAAAATAACAGAGACTTAACTACCGATCAAAATTACGCTGGAATTGGAGAATTCTTTATATCATCACATCACGCAAAGATGACACATAACCATATCAAAATTGAATGAAACATCCAAACTTCAGCAAAAATTTAAATGAAGAATCCAGAAAGCTAAGTCGTCCATAAAAGGTTAGAACAAGGATGCTATGGATTATCATTGACCCTTAAAAGGTTTGCTGGGACATAAGCTAAGTCGTCCATGTCCAATTAGAGCGAAGCGAAAGCCGGAATTTTGGACAGAGAAGAACGAATTTTTGACCAATTAGAACACGAAATCTCAACAAGATTTTTGGATCGAACACAGGCATGACACGCGAAAGCTTCATCAGAATGCAAGGTACCTCAAAACAAAGCGGAACCAAGCAAGAGAAATCAAAAGAAATCAAAACGCCGGCGGGACGAGGGAGAGAGAAGAAGAGGGTCGCACCTGGAATCGGTGATTCGAAGAACAAGGTGTCCAAGAGCCCAAGCAGCGAGATCCTGAGCAAGACGATGGAGGCTAGGGTTTGCCGGCAGGACAAGGGAGACAGAGAAGCAGAGGGTCGCACCTCGAATTGGTGATTCGAAGAACAAGGAGTCCAAGAGCCCAAGCAGCGAGATCTTGAGCAAGACGATGGAGGCTAGGGTTTATCTCGGACGGAAGCGAGAACCAAAGCCAGGGAGAGAGCTAGGGCGATAAAACATTTATAATGGGCATTTGCGACCGCCACGGCGACTGCCTTAAGCGGTCGCTAAAGGTTCCTTTTGCGACCGTCCTCCCACGGTCGCACGATTTTTTCTGCGCCAATAGTAATGGCATTTGCGATCGCCCTTAAGCGGTCGCTAAATGTGCCTTCCGCGATCACCCTCAAGCGGTCGCCCGATTTCTTCTACCTTTCGCGACCGCCTTCAAGCAGTCGCTAAAGGTGCCTTCCGCGACCGCCCTCAAGCAGTCGCCCGATTTCTTCTGCACCAAAACTTCAGCCTCTAGTAGTGTACCTTGGCAGCGCCAAGTAAATATATAATCTTTTATAAATCCTCGGCCGGGCTGAGCGATCTCCGTACCTTGGTAGCGCCAAGTAAAATATAATCTTTTATAAATGCTCAGCCGGGCCGAGCGATCTCCGTACCTTGGCAGCGCCAAGTAAACTATAATCTTTTATAAATCCTTGGCTGGGCCGAGCAATCTCCGTACCTTGGCAGCACCAAGTAAAATGTAATCTTTTATAAATCCTCGGTCGGACCGAGCGATCTCCGTACCTTGGTAGCGCCAAGTAAAATATAATCTTTTATAAATCCTTGGACAGGCCGAGCGATCTCTATACCTTGGCAGTGCCAAGTAAAATATAAACTTTTATAAATCCTCGGCTGGGCCTAGCGATCTCCGTACCTTGGCAGCGCAAAGTAAAATATAATCTTTTATGAAGCCTCGGCAGAACCGAGTGATATCTCCGAATAATATAAAGCCTCGGCGAGAGCCGAAGTGCGTCTGTTATTATTAAAAGCCTCGGCCAGAGCTGAAGTGCGTCTCTTATTATCAAAAGCCCCGGCCAGAGCTGAAGTGCATCTGTTATTATCAAAAGCCTCGGACAGAGCCGAAGTGCATCTCTTATTATTAAAAGCCTCGGCCAGAGCCGAAGTGTATCTCTTATTATCAAAAGCCTCGGCCAGAGCCGAAGTGCATCTGTTATTATCAAAAGCCTCGGCTAGAGCCGAAGTGCATCTCTTATTATCAAAAGCCTCAGCCAGAGCCGAAGTGCATCTGTTATTATTAAAAGCCTCGGCCAGAGCCGAAGTGCATCTCTTATTATCAAAAGCCTCGGCCAGAGCCAAAGTGCATCTGTTATTATCAAAAGCTTCGGCCAGAGCCGAAGTGCATCTCTTATTATCAAAAGCCTCGGCCAGAGCCGAAGTGCATCTCTTATTATCAAAAGCCTCGGCCAGAGCCAAAGTGCATCTGTTATTATTAAAACCTTGGCCAGAGCCGAAGTGCATCTCTTATTATCAAAAGCCTTGTCAAGAGCCGAAGTGTGTCTGTTATTATCAAAAGCCTCGGACAGAGCCGAAGTGCATCTCTTATTATCAAAGCCTTGGCCGGAGCCGAAGTGCGTCTGTTATTATTAAAAGCCTCGGCCAAAGCAGAAGTGCATCTCTTATTATCAAAAGCCTCAGCCAGAGCCGAAATGCGTCTGTTATTATTAAAAGCATCGGCCAAAGTAGAAGTGCATCTCTTATTATCAAAAGCCTCGGACAAAGCCGAATGCATCTCTTACTACCAGAACCCTCAGCCAAAGCCGAATCGAATTTCTTGTTAATCTTTGAAGCCTTGGACAAAGCCAAGTGGCCCCGGTGGTTCTGCAGTAATGGCAAGGCCGGTTAATTTCCCAGACATTTTAGTGCAATTGATACGTCTTATCATACTTCGGCGCAAATAAGCAATCCTTCTCTCTGCCCATCAGCAGAATTGTGCAAATATCTCCTCCTTAGGAAAAGACCTACTTAGCCCCTTTCATCGGGTTGCGCCTATCTTGTGAATCAGTTAGGTCGCCCATACCCCCCTCTGACTTGAACAGAAACCAGTGCCTCTCTGAAGGGAGTCAAACACTATGAAAATGCCTAACGAAGGCAGTGCTACCCAAGCACAATCGAATGATTATGAGCCGAGCATGACTCGGTATGCCTAAAACGATCAAGACTACATGGTCACGCCAAAAGGAAAAAGCAAATATCTGCAAACATTTGAAAAAAGAAGAAAGAACAAAAAACTTTCTTTATTCCGTTAATCAATGAGAAATACAACCTCTGAAGAGGTATTACAAGCGCACTACAGTGCAGGAAGTAAAAACAAATGAGTTAAAAAGCAGCTTCGGCCTTTGGTGTCGCTGCAGCATCCAAGAAATCAGAGAAATCATACGACCCCAGTCGAGTCGTTGATCCCTCGGATGGATAGGCCAAAAGACCCAAACTGGGCCGAAGACCTGTGGATGCCGATGCTGAGGGATCCTTCCCCCCAAGTGGGATGCTAGTATGCTAGCCACTTCCCAAGCACATAAGCAGGGAACCAGCAGACCCACACATCCTCCTCCCTCTTCACATGGCGAAAGATTCCTCAGATAGATGAACTGAGGGATTCAAGCTGAGGGAGGGGGTGAAATTCATGCTAGTCATGGGAGGCACGTATGTCGTGCATTTCCTGTAATCCCCATGACCAGCAACAAAGGACACACAGGAAGCGCATACATGCGCTCCCCATATGACTTCTGCGGGCCTCCCGTGCGCTCTCCATATAACCTCCAAGAATTCCTCCTTGAGGACTGCTCGCTCTTCAGCAGCTTCTTCATCACCCCAGCTATTGGGGCATACCAGCTTTCAAAAGGAAGCTCGATCTCTCCACTCTCAACTTCAATGAAACGGACGCCATGGAAGCCTTTGCAAACCATGGAAAGGAAGGGCCTTGGGAGATAGCCTAACATGGCCCGCTTTCCTCATTTTATAGGCAAACAAACCGGAAGCAGTCATTAAAGCAGAAAGCCCCGGGATTCAAAATGCCCTGGCCATGCTACCAATGGCGGTTCAGGATAAAAGGCGCCTTTCAGAGCGCCAAGCGCACCCCTCAGGTCATTATGGAAGGCAGAAGACCTCCCACGATCTCGAATCAGGAGCCTTAAATGCAGAAAAACTACCTGATCTCTGAGATATGGACGAGCCTGGGAAATTCCCAAAGAAAGAGACGCCCCCCAATGGAAGCCGGATGCTTGTCGCCCACGTAAAGCCAACTCGCCTTGAAAAAGACAAGACGCTGGCAGAGTAATAAAAAAGGCACAGAAGCCAAGTACCCCTCAATAAAGACACGCCGATACCTCCTGCTTCAGCCCGAAGCCGAACCACCCGTTTTGGCCTAAACCGAGACATCGCTTTTTGCTTCGACTCAAAGCCGAGATAGTCTCCTTACTTCGGAAAAAACCGAGGTATCTCATTTTGATTTGGTAAAAACCGAACGTTCCCTAGTTCCTCAGTCCAAACTGAGATAGCTATTCTTGCCCCAACGCTCACGACGCTCTTATGCTTCGACAAAATCGAGTGATATGCTACACTCCGACTGAAAATGGAAAAACTGTACCTTAGTCTCGACAAGATCACCAGAGATCCCCCAGGGGGGGTGGTTCGTTTGTAAGACTCATATGATGAGAACGAACGTTTCGAAGATGGCAGCGAACACGAAAGTTGCAAAAATTCTTTTTATTCATCATAAAAGAAAAAACAAAAGAAAAGAAAAAGACACACGAGCCCTCAACGGGGCTTATCGTCTCGCTGCCAAGCTCTCCCCACGCTGCAAACTTAGCTCGGCGGTAACAATAGCGATTTGTTGCTGGAGAGTCACCACTTGCCCTTCCAGCTGACTGTTGATCCGACTAAGGAGCCCGTACTCCCTCGTGGAGACGGCCAAGTATTCTTTGACCATCTTCCATAGTCGGTCACGCTCCGTGAGCATCAACAACAGGTCCTCCATGTCGATAGTTACCGGAACGCGGCTCCAGTGGGGGCCCCCCCGCGGAGGGGCCTGCCCCCCGCAGCCATTATCACCGTTATCTGGCGCCCCAGTCGACCCCCTTCATTTTCAGAAGCCATCCTACTATCCAAATTTCGGGAGGTCAACAGGAGAAGCAATTAACGATGGCATCCCCCCATCCATATTTAAACTACTTCTGGCGGGTATTTCGATCGCCTGAGCTATCAATTCCAACGTAACTATCGCGGAAACACGCCACGCATCACCGCCTCAGTGGGTGCTTGCTGGAAACGAAGAGTTGCGCCCCCTCGCCGAGGAGGATCAATAAATAGCAACGAGGCTCGAGAGAAGCCCCCATCTCAGGATCAGACTCCCTTCATTTGCAGACTCCTTCGAACTAAATATCCTCGAAATAACGTGGAAAAGAGGAAAAAGGCTACATCCAGAGGAACTCTGTAATGGCGATAAACCCTATCCAAATCGCCTAGGGTTACCTCAGAGGCAACATCGCTAGACCACTCATATTGGTTGAATGGGGGTAAAACGCAAACAAACGAACAGGGCCTCAAAAAAGAGGAAAAAATCTCTATGGCAGGGACGAAGGAGGCGTTGCAGAAGGAACGTCGCCCTAGCCTTCTTTAATAGCAAATCCAAAAAGAAACCCCAAACACTGAAAAATTCTGATATGGGTGCTAGAGATAAAGGAGTCCCGCCATGTGGAGCTCCCACAATCGTAGCTTGCGATAAACTAGGCGTCTTTTTCTCGAGCCACGGCAAAAAATGATGACGAAACGACGATTTGTCGTTTACGGAGTTATCATTACCTGACCCATCGGATTCCCTGAATGATGTTATTCTGAAATTCTACTCCCTATATCCGAATTTACACTTCGGACTAGGGAGTGGGGGACATGTGATGAGGGGTAAAATTATCATTACATTAAGGTATGTACACATCAACAATTAGGTCAGGTCCAATCCCAACATCTCACTAGCCAGTTGTCATAGCCACCAAGTAGCGAAGATCAATCGCCTTTAGCAAGGTCGGATCACCCCAGTGATACGAGCCATTCTCATTTCTTGGTAAGCCGAGGTATCCATACCTCGGCGATACACTATTCTCATTTCTCGGTAAGCCAGGTATCCATATCTCGGCGATACGAGCTATTCTTATATCTCGGTAAGCCGAGGTATCCATACCTCAGCGATACGAGCCATTCTTATTTCTCGGTAAGCCGAGGTATCCATACCTTGGCGATACGGGCTATTCCTATTTCTCGGTAAGCGAGGTATCCATACCTTGGCGATATGAGCCATTCTTATTTCTTGATAAGTCGAGGTATCCATGCCTCGGCGATACGAGCCATTCTTATATCTCGGTAGCCCGAGGTATCCATACCTCGGCGTCACGAGCCATGATTATATCTCGGTGACTCGAGCCGCCTTTATGCCTCAAAAAACCAAATTGTCCTCTGTCTCGACCAGACGAAGCACTCAAAATGCCTCTACAGAATCCGGCACGGGAGACTCCCTATTCGCTGAAACAGAATAAGATTCCAAACAGAGAATCATACCCATGAGTGGCCTAGAGCCTACGCAATCGTGGAATCCCAAGGCATCAGCCAGCTCTCCTAGCCGTCGATCCTCTGACTGACAAGATACAGATTCTACTGATCTCGTAACAAACTCGATTCGAATCCGTTTCAAATCATAACAACTTTCGGCCCCCACGACGCGCCAGGGAATCAGTGATCCTCTATAAATACCACAGCACTTTAACCTCTCAGGTACGCACAAATCACCTTACAAAAACTTCTACACATTCACTTGGCTTTACGGAATCGATCACTCCATTAGAGCTCCGATCGAGAGTTGGAGGAAGATTCTTCTGTGAAAAGTCTTCTCCTTACATCTGTCTGTTGTGAATCTTCACTGACTTGGGCATCGGAGATCCCCGCAGAGGACAACCCAAGAAAATCCGTTGCGAGCGCGGACTGTCTTGCAGGTTCCATCTCGGACGTCGAGATCGGAGTTCGACCCGGACCCAGAAGCACACCCGAGTCGAAGAACGAATTTCCGCGGCAACATTAGATAATGCGAAATCTCTAGCATGATGACTAGTCTGATGAAAAACTATAAGTAATATTATAATTTATAAGCTTTTTTTAAAATAAATAATTATTTAAAATATAATTTGTTCATTTTTTATAAAAATAAAAAGATATGAATAAGTTGGTTATAAGAGAAAGGTTTACCAGCTTTTATAAAAATCTTTCAATTTTTATTGCCCCTCTCCGCCTTTCTCCATGCCTCTCCACTCTTCGTCCCCGTCAAAACTGACCCTTCAAGGCAAGCAGAGCCCTGATCTCTCTCCGTGTCGAAAGCATCACAAACAAGTCAGTTCACAGACATAGAATCGCGCCGAGGATCCCAAATTTCCATGTGCTGCGCTTCTGTGCCAATCGGACAGAGAGTCCCACATCTCTTAGAGCACTGCAAATTCCCACAGCTGAAGCAAATCCATGGCCTCCTCATCACCTCCTCTCTCTCCCAACTGCCTATGCTCTCCTCCCTCTTTCTCCGCCGCGCCACCGAGCTCGGCCGCATGGCCTACGCGGAGCTTGTCTTCTCCTTTGCCGGCGCCTCTCCCCACGTCCTTCTTTGGAACGCCATGATCCGAGGCTACGCCTACCATGGTCCCTACGAAAGCAGCCTACGGTTGTTCGAAGAAATGCCTCAACGAGGCCTAAAGCCTAACGACTTCACTTACCCGTATGTCTTAGATGCATGCGCCCGCCTTGGAAACTGTAAGTTTGGGAAGAAGGTACATTGCCGAGTTATCAAGGCCGGCTTTGACATCGTTCCTTCGGTGGGTAGTTCACTGGTGAATTTTTATGTCGAGATGGAAAGGTATCGCCTTTTTGTTGGGTCTTTGGCCGACGGGCGGAAGATTTTTGACGGTTTGCTGGACAGAACAATCGGACTGTGGAACCGAATAATATCAGGATACGTCGATTCCGGCGACATCGAATCTGCAAGGAGGCTTTTTGTCGAAATGCCGGAGAGGGATGTGGTATCATGGAATGCGATGCTCTCGGGGTACGTGCGAACCATGGATGTAGAGAGCGCGAGAGACTTGTTTCAAATGATGCCGACAAAGGACGTTGTGTCTTGGACGTCCATGATCAGAGCTTTAGCCGATTCAGGCGATTTTCGCGCAGCTAGGAGGTTGTTTGACGAGATGCCGGTGAGGAATGTGGTTTCTTGGAACTGCATGCTTTCGAGCTACACCCGTCATGGAAGATTTCAGCAGGCATTGGATCTGTTTCTTCGGATGCATGCAGATGGAGCTGTGCCAGATGACTTTACTTTTGTCTCGGCTCTATCAGCCTGTGCTCATCTCGGAGCTCTGGATATCGGGAAATGGATACATTTCAGCCTTACAAGACAGGCTCCAGTCGGGAGCTATAGTCGGCACTGCACTAGTAGAGATGTATGCCAAATGCGGTGACATTGATAGAGCACTTAAAATCTTTATCAAGTTGGTCAAGAAGGATGTATTCTGTTGGAATGTGACGATTAAAGCGCTTGCAATCCACGGAAGGGTAGACGATGCTCTGAAACTTTTTGCTCTGATGAGAAGGGAAGGACTTCTGCTTAACGACTTCACGTTTATGGGAGTGCTTTTTGCTTGCAGTCATGGAGGATTGGTGGAAGAGGGTCGCCGAATCTTTGATTCCATGGAGAGGGAATTTAAGATTCAGCCAAAAATAGAGCACTATGGGTGTTTGATTGATTTGCTCTGTCGTAATGGCCGACTAGAAGAAGCGCAACAAGTGATCAAGGGCATGCCTTATAAGCCTGACGTTGCCGTGTGGGGAGCTTTGCTTGGTGGCTGTGGAACCAGAGACGATGTTGCAACGGCAGAGAAGGTGATGGAAAGGATTGCAGAGATGGAAACCAGTGAGGGTGGAGTTTATGCGCTTGTATCAAATATGTATGCTGCTTCCAGCCAATGGAATGAGGCATTGAAGGCAAGACAGAAGATGGAGCAGCGAGGTATTTGGAAGAGCAGTGGATGTAGTAGCGTTCTGGAGGCTGCTGATGTTAGTTAGCACGATGGTGGAAGCTGAACCACATGAGCAATGCCACTGCAATGACAATGAAAGAACTTGCCAGGGGTCTTGCAGAGAGTAGAGATTATCAAGGCAAATAGAGGAATGTGTTTGGATTTTGATGCTGGCAAGTACACATGGGTTGCTGGTTCACTAACTCTGGAGCACAATCAGCTGATAGATTTGTTGGGCTGGAGTATCTAAGATATGAAAAAGTCTTTGTACACCGTTCCGGTGTGTAGGATAATCTGCATTGAGTGCAATGATTTGACATGGACTCATGTTGGAAGGCAAATGTATGGGTAAATTATTGCGTTCGATGCAAATCATCCTGAATCAGAACGATGTACAAAGACTTTTTTCTCAAATATATTACAAGAGAGCATCGAGGCCGAATGCATAAGTTAGGGGCAAAGGCTTGGGCAAGAGAATCTACCTTCTTGCCTAGCTTTGACTTTTGACTCTTCTGTTTTCCAAAAGAATTACAGCAATTTTTTCTAATTTAATAAAAAATAAAAGTATTTGTAGACAACTAAAAAATAGTTGGAGTTCAATAATTGAAGTTATACTATTTGTTGAGTTGCAATGTGCGTAGGTTATAATTAAACTACAAATAGGATTTAAAAATATCTAGTTAACTACAATCAAATTAGTCATAGGTCATCAAGTCCATGCACAATTTCAAAACAGGAAAATGATAATGTTTAATATTGCAACATAACAATATTATAATATAATTGTAATAGTTCAATATAATATCACATAATATAATTATAGAATGTAAAATAAGATGATATGAAAATATTATAATATTATCTAATCCTATAATATAGCACACTAATATAATTATTATATTATTGTAATTTTATAATATTACTATAATATATATTATAATATTGTAATTTATATCATTGGAATAATGATATTATACTTTCTAACAATAAATTATAATATATTATAATAATTATTAACTAATAATAAAAATTATAATATAATTATTAACTAATAGTAAAAATTATAATATAATTATTAACTAATAGTAAAAATTTATATATATATATATATATATATATATATATATATATTGTTATAATAATTTGTAACAGTTATAAACAATCTTGTCATATGAGGTTTTATGGTTGCAAACTTTTAAACAATATTGCTTTGTGATGGAGCTAGTTGACCCCATAAAGATTAAAAAAAAAATTCGACATCTTCAAGACCGGCACCTGCAAGGCCGACATCTCCAAGACCGACGGCCCCAAAGGTCGACGGCTCCAAGCCCAACGATCGACACTAGACGGCTCCGAAGGCCGACGCCCGACGGCCCCAATGGTCGACGCCCATCGGCACCTGCAAGGCCGACATCTCCAAGACCGACTGCCCCAAAGGCCGATGGCTTCAAGCCCAATGGCCTCCAAAGGCCAACACCAGACGGCCCCGAAGGCCGACGCTCGATGGCCCCAAAGGCCGACACCCGACGGTCCCAATGGCCGACACCCACCAGCACCTGCAAGGTCGACATCTCCAAAACCGATGGCCCCAAAGGCCGACGGGTCCAAGCCCAACGGCCCCCAAAGGCCGACATCAGATGGCCCCGAAGGCCGATGCCCGACGGCCTTAAAGGTCGACACCCGACGGCCCCAATGGCCGACACCCACTGGCACCTGCAAGGCCGACATCTCCAAGACTGATGGCCCCAAAGGCCGATGGCTCCAAACCTAACGGCCCCCAAAGGCCGACACCAGACGGCCTCGAAGGCCGACGCCCGACGACCCCAAAGGCCGACACCGACGGCCCCAATGGCCGACACCCATCGACACCTGCAAGGCCGACGGCTCCAAGACCGACGGCCTCAAAGGCCGATGGCTCCAAGACCGACGGCCCCCGAAAGCCGATGCCTGACGGCCCCAAAGGTCGACGCCCGATGGCCCCAAAGGCCGACACCCAACGGCACCTGCAAGGCCGATGCCCGACGGCCCCAAAGGCCGACATCCGACGGCCCCAAAGGCCGACATCTCCAAGACCGACGGTCCCAAAGGCCGACGGCCCCAATGGCCGACACCCGATGGCCCCAAAGGCCGATACCTTTAAGACCGGCACCTTCAAGGCCGGCATCTCCAGGACAGGCGGCCCCCGGCATCCTCCTAGCCGGCCACGGCTTGTCCAAGCTAGGCAGCCCCGGCATCTTCCCAGCCAACCCCGCCTGATCCAAGTCGGCCCCGGCGCTTCCATCTTAGCCGGCCCCACCTGATCCAAGTTGGCCCTGGCACCTCTCAGCCATCCCCGGCGCTTCCCTTATAAGCCGGCCCCAGCGCTTCCATCCCAGCCGGCCCCGGCACCTCTCAGTCGGTCCCAGTGCTTCCTTCCCAAGCGGCCCCGGCGTCTTCAGTCCCGCCGAGTCGGCCAAGGCCATCCTAGGCCGGCCTGACTCAGCCCGGCGTCTCCAGTCCCGCCGAGTCGGCCAAGGCCGTCCCAGGCCGGCCCGACTCGACCCCGGCGTCTCCTGTTCCGCCGAGTCGACCAAGGCCATCCCAGGCCGGCCCGACTCGGCCCCTGTGTCTCCAGTCCCGTTGAGTCGGCCAAGGCCATCCCAGGCCGGCCCGACTCGGCCCGGCGTCTCCTGTTTCGCCGAGTCGACCAAGGCCATCCCAAGCCGGCCCGACTCGGCCCCGGCGTCTCCAGTCCCGCCGAGTCGGCCAAGGCCATCCCAGGGCGGCCCGACTCGACCCCGGCGTTTTCTGTCCCACCGAGTCGGCCAAGACCATCCCTGATCGGCCTGACTCGGCCCCGGCGTCTCCTGTTCCGCCGAGTCGGCCAAGGCCATCCCAAGCCGGCCCGACTCGGCCCCGGCGTCTCCTGTCCCGTCGAGTCGACCAAGGCCATCCCAAGCCGGCCCGACTCGGCCCCGGCGTCTCCTGTGCCGCCGAGTCGGCCAAGGTCATCCCCGGCCGGCCCGACTCGGCCCCGGTGTCTCCAGTGTCAGCTCCCCCTTCTCTGGGCCACCGACAGCACACCTGCACACTTGTGGTAATCGGATAGAGTTTACTAGTCTTTATGTAGCGCTCCATAAAGAGCTAGCGAACCCCAACTAATTATCATAAGTGGCAGACACACGAAAACACATCCTGTTAAAAACTTTTCACTTTCATCTCAATTATATGCACAATTCACCCAATCAACATTAAGCATCAACCTGTTCAGATAATATTTTTCATGACATTCCTCAGGCAGTTTACAAGATCACATTCACATTCGACATTAAAAATCCTAAGTGCACACATCATACTCATAATCTTCTCCAAAACATAAGTCTCGTATTCATATCCAAAAAGGTCTAAAACATCATTACATCCCACTGTACACATACACATATACAAAATACAATTATCAAACCACCCTCTCTCAATATACAAGGCTAGCATTTAAACACTCTTGCATCCAAGCAAGCTTCATCAGCTAAGGGTCCTGTCCTGCTTATCTTGTGATCCTGGCAGAAATACTCACTGATCTGAAAGAATATTTAAATCATAGAGGGATGAGACCTAAGTCCCAGTGACTGGATAACCATCTAACTATGGAGAAATAGAGAACCATTACCTCTTAATTTCAATCGTATACTGAAACTATTTAACTTGTACAACTCAAAGTACATTTTTAACATGATATCAGATAAAATAAAATGTAGCTTATTCTTCAAATAACATATCAGTACTAGAATACTCTATAATAACTCTTCACTGAGATAACTCATTAAAATAAAACTTCATGCATTACAATATGAAGATATGCATTCTTTATCTACAACCCAGACTCCCATCAGGATATGCTTGCCCACTGGCATCTCAAGTAAGATCTCCCTCTCGGGATAACTATTTGGCCCATTGGCCCTTTTTATATCACAACATATGCTTTTAGATCTCATGATGCTGGCTGTGTGTGTAATGCCTCTGAGGTACCACCCTACAGTCGCCCTTCTGTAGGTGTACTCTCATCGGGTGCGTGACTAGCAACAGGATCCCCGCACAAATAGCACCCCTTACCCGTGCGGTTCACCTGGCAAAGTGCTTTGTTCCTTAACCCTGGAACCTCGGGTTTTCTCTCTGCCCCCACGGGCTATATATAGTAACCAGCTCCACTGAGCTATGATTCATGCCCCCACGGGCTGCTCACAACCAGCCCCACTGGCCTGGTTAGGCATGCACTCACCCCTGATTCTGGGGTTCATCGTACGATCTGTTCGCAAGGAGGTGCCGGCTCGATAGTAGTGTGCAATGCTCATGCTACAGTACAGTCTAAAGGGTGATCAGCCCCCTAGCTGCCTGATGCTCAGTATGACTCATACATCATTTGTAAAGCTTTATCATGCAAATATGCCATGTATACATTAAAAATTCCCTCATTGAAACTCATGCTTATGTGTTTATGCTCAAAACTCATTTATCAGATTATCATATACTAGGTTCTCATTTCTCATATTTAAAACATACATAATACTCAACTAAACATAGCATACCATAACTAGGTATAAATCTCATTATACTAGCTCAAATTAACCTCTCATTGCTAGATGAGAAATCCACTCACCTTAGTAGGTTACTCCTCGACTGGTACAACTGGTACTCAACTCTGGTATTTCGGCTCCCTAGAATAACCCTCTTGACCTACGTCAACATACAAATACAATAGCTATTAGGATTACCTCCACACGAGGTTTCCCATGAACCAAGCATGCATACATGATCTATCCTCTAATATCTCATTATTTTCTTCCACCCAATCTCTACTCAAGATTACTTCTACTATTACCTCAAAATATACTAATCTAAGAAAATCTAAAGTCATACAAGACCTAGGGAAGCTATAGCTTACCTGGAGTCGAGCACAAACCCCCAAGCTTCCCTTTCCCTTTCTCTTTCTTCCTCCTTTTTTTTCTTCTTCTTCTTCCTTTCCTCTCTTTCTTCTCTTTTTTTTTTTCTTTCTTTCTTTCTTGGCTGAACCCACGTTCCCCTTTTTCTCTAATGACTTGGGGACCAAGTCATAGGAAACTTAAGGGTTAAGGCATGCCAAATCTCCCTTTTACCCTCACACACTCTTAACACACACTTTTTGGAAAACACGTGGCTCACTTATAACCATGCTATTTTGCCCTTATATTTTCTTTCCTAAGTTGCCCTTAACACAATTTGCAATTGACATCGGAGCCTTTTCCCCTTTTGCCCCTGATATAGCATTTTTTTAATAGATTTATAGCCAGATCATCCTTTTTCGCTTAAATCTATACTTTTATGTAACATTTCTAAGAAAAGACTTTACCATCTTGAAGAACTCGATTTTAGAAATCCAACGGTTCAAACGGCATCCAAATCGGACTTGAAACGGATTAAATATGAATTTCTCAAGATTTAACTCAGAAAAACCTGCCGTCGCGGAGTCGGCTCGAACAGATGCGAGTCGGCTCGAGCAGAAGTAGGGGTCGACTCCAGAAAAGTACGAGTCGACTCCTGAAAGGTAGGAGTCGACTCCAGCACTGTAGGGTCGACTCCTAAGCGTGCCGAAAGTTTAAAAACGTGCCGGAGTCGACTCCTATCAGAGTGGAGTCGACTCCAACCACTAAAAACGTCATTTTTTGGATAAAACTCAAACTAAACTTGATTTTTCTTGTGATTTAAACCCATTAAACTTAAGTCTCTCAATTTCTCAAATCAGACTCATCAACATTTAGAAATATACTTATTTACTCCAAAAATTTTTCTCTTTACATTTATCAAAAGGCCAACACACCCATATATCAAGAAAACTTTCTGACTTTCATTTTAACTGAAAATGCCATAGATTACAAGGTTTTCAGGATGTTACATCCAGTCCCACCGAGTCGGCCAAGGCCATCCCCAGTCGGCCCGACTCAGCCCCGACGTCTCCAGTTCCCGCCAGATCAGCCACAGCGGTTCAAGGAACTGCTCTCTGACACGCGCTGCCCGACAGTGCCAGACGCGCGCCGCTCGACAACGCCGACGCGCGCCGCCCGACAGCCCCGCCAGCTAATGGGATGTGACCCACTAACCGGTCCAGATTCACGCGAGGGCTCAGCAGATCTTCTGACTCAAGCAATCCCACGTGATCGTGCCAGAATCAACCCCTATAAAAGGGTAAATTCACTCACCAAACAGGTACGCACAATAACCCCGAAATCGCCATCTCTACTCTAAAAGGGACTCCTCCTCTCGGAGATCCCCTTTTTTTACAAAAAAAAAAAACAGGGCTCACTCGAGCCCTTCTTCAGCTGTGACCTCAGTCACTAACTTGACCGTCGGAGGGTCCCGCCGGAGCCCCCTCCGGCCTCGGGACTTTCTTGCAGGCAACCCGAAGGCGAGGATTCGAGGAGCGCCTCCGTTCCCGACGTCCAGGGGAGGTGATCGAGCATCATCAGATTGGCGTGCCAGGAAGGGGGGCATAAGAAAAAGTAGCGAACGTCCTTTCCGAGCTACATCTTTCGTCCCCCTCTTCTTTCAGAAGCCATGGTGGTGACCCGAGCTCAGGACGCCTCCATCAGCTGCCCAGCGGGGCTTTCCCCGCCAACTAGACAGCAGGAGGCCAATCCCCCTGCTGCTGACCCTCCGGTCGCTTGCTCGCCGGACGCCGCTGTCCAAACGGCAGAGCGGCTGGCGACTCTTTCCTAGCAAGTCCAGAATCTCACCGCCATGATCCACGGCCTCCAGCAACAACAGTCCGTGGCCACCCAACATCAAACTGCTCCCCTCGCCAGTCAGCAGTCGGCGAGGGGAGGCTCCCCGCGGCGGGAGGCCGATCGGCGAGAGATCGGCCGACGTCAAGCTTCCCCCAGGAAGCCTCGACGCGAGCCCTCCAAGCGGCCACGGTCCTCTGACCACGGCCCCAACAAATTTCCTCCCAAGCCACATCATCACGAGGAACCCAGGCGGAAGTCCCGACTTCCGTCTCCATCTCCGTCCGCCTCCTCTTCTTCTTCTTCCTCCGAGCCACCTCGGAGGGCCCCGACGATCAACCGCCAGGCGGAGGAACGCCTGGAAGAGTACAACAGGCGACTAGACGAGCTCGCCAAGAAGATCAACCGTCAACCGAAGGAAGAGTTCGACACTCGTCCTCCTTACACTCGCCGCATCCTGGAGGAACCGGTTCCCTCGAGATTCCGCTTCCCCCAGGTGGACCCGTACGACGGTACGACCGACCCCCTCGACCACCTCGAGAGTTACAAAGCTATGATGCAAATCCATGGCGCCCTAGATGCCCTCCTCTGCAAGGCCTTCCCCGCAACTCTGCGGAAGGCCGCACGTGCATGGCACTCACGCCTGCCCCCTCGCAACATCGACTCCTTCCGGGAGCTGGAGAGGTCATTTTTGGCCCACTTTGATGCCTGCCGCTGGATCCCAAGGGTGGCAGACAGCCTCTTCTCCGTCGGCCAGAAGGAAGGTGAGTCATTGCGGGACTTCGTGTCCCGATTCAAAACCGCCGCCCTCGAGGTCTATCATCTCGACGATGCGGTGGCCTCCCTAGTGCTGAAGCGGGGACTCCTTCCGTCCCGCTTTACCTTCTCCCTAGATAAGAAGCCCCCAAACTCTTATTCCGACCTCCTCCTCCGGGCCCAGAAGTACATCCGCGCCAGCGAGGCTGACTTGTCCAGAAGGGAAGCCGGCAAGAGTTCCAATAAGAAGCCAACCCCCACGGAACCAACTGAGGGACGATCCAGGCAGCCCGAGCTGCCCAGTCGCTTTGACCAACGGCCCC
Source organism: Calamus simplicifolius (assembly GCA_900491605.1). NCBI lineage: Eukaryota > Viridiplantae > Streptophyta > Magnoliopsida > Arecales > Arecaceae > Calamus > Calamus simplicifolius. The sequence goes on along the minus strand of UESW01004057.1, from coordinate 171,687 downwards.
AGGCACTGGTTCCTAAGGGGCGGTTTACTCCTCTCACGGCTCCGATCTCCCACATCCTGCTAGAGATTGAGGAGGAGCCTTACTTTCAACGCCCACGTCCCCTAAAGTCAATAAACCCCCACAACAAAGAGCTTTACTGCCGGTATCACCAAGATTGTGGGCATGACACCGAAGATTGCCACCAGTTGAAGAAGGCCATTGAAAAGTTTGTCCAGCAGGGCCACTTGGGCAAGTTCGTTCGAGGAAACCTCACGGCCCCGGGTGCGTCGGCACCTCCAGCACCTCAGATTTGCCTCAACAATGCCCCAACGGAAGGAACAATAGCATGACCTCATGAGGGGCGAGCAGCAGCTCGGGGAGCTGACGGAAGGAAGCAAGCTGGCATCAAAATGGGAAGCTTCTCCCCCACATTCGGAACGCGGGCGGTACTCTCAGTAGCTTGCTGATCCTTTAATAAAGTATTATTCAGAATATCCTTATCTTATCACGCTCTTGGGATGAGTGTATTTCTTAAACAGAGACCAACTCCGCGTTGGCACCAAAGACCGACTCCGTGTCGGCACCAAAGACCGGCTCCGCATTGGCAACAAAGACTGGCTCTGCGTCGGCAACAAAGACCGACTCCGCGTCGGCACCAAAGACCAACTCCACGTTGGCACCAAAGACCGACTCCGCGTCGGCACCAAAGACCAACTCCGCGTTGGCACCAAAGACCGACTCCACGTCGGCACCAAAGACCAACTCCGCATTGGCAACAAAGACTGACTCCGCGTTGGCAACAAAGACCGACTCCGCGTTGGCAACAAAGACCGACTCCGCGTCGGCGCCAAAGACCGACTCCGTGTCGGCACCAAAGACCGACTCCGCGTCGGCACCAAAGACTGACTCCGCATTGGCACCAAAGACTGACTCCACGTCGGCAACGAAGATCGGCTCCGTGTCGGCACCAAAGACCAACTCCACGTTGGCACCAAAGACCGACTCCGCGTCAGCACCAAAGACCGGCTTCGCGTCGGCAACAAAGACCGACTCCGCGTCGGCACCCAAGACAGGCTCCGTGTCGGCACCCTCAAGCTCAAGACCTGCGGATTCCAATCAACGGAGTTTCCTAGGGGGCAGACAAACCCCCAAGCTGGTTCAAAGGGAGCTCACTGGCATCGCGGCCCACGAGACACCACTCGGTCCCGGCACGGCGGTGCCCCCGAGTCAGTTAAGACCCTAAAGGCCCCGTACCCTGCTGAGTCGCCCCTCGTAGCGGTTCTCACACCCCGAGGCGGTTCAAAAGGAACCTGACGCCCTCAGCTAGCCAAAGAAGGCATGCAGACGCCCATCCAAGGTAGCGCAAGGTGCCAAGGTAAAAGTTCTACACTCCTTTCGCTTAGCTGGTGCAGAGCACGCAAGCTCAAGGAGTGTGGGGGGCATTTGATGGAGCCAGTTGACCCCATAAAGATTAAAAAAAATTTTAACATCTCCAAGACCGGCACCTGCAAGGCCGACATCTCCAAGACCGACGGCCCAAAGGCCGATGGCTCCAAGCCCAACGGCCCCCAAAGGCCGACACCAGATGGCCCGAAGGCCGACGCCCGATGGCCCCAAAGGCCGACACCCGACGGCCCCAATGGCCGACACCCACCGGCACCTGCAAGGCCGACATCTCCAAGACCGACGGCCCCAAAGGCCGACGGCTCCAAGCCCAACAGCCCTCAAAGGCTGACACCAGACGGCCCCGAAGGCCGACGCCCGATGGCCCCAAAGGCCGACACCCGACGGCCCCAATGGCCGACACCCACCGGCACCTACAAGGCCGACATCTCCAAGACCGACGGCCCCAAAGGCCGATGGCTCCAAGCCCAACGGCCCCCAAAGGCCGACACCAGACGGCCCCGAAGGCCGACGCCCGATGGCCCCAAAGGCCGACACCCGACGGCCCCAATGGCCGACACCCACCGGCACCTGTAAGGCCGACATCTCCAAGACCGACGGCCCCAAAGGCCGACGGCTCCAAACCCAACGGCCCCCAAAGGCCGACACCAGACGGCCCCGAAGGCCGACGCCCGACAGCCCCAAAGGCCGATGCCCGACGGCCCCAAAGGCCGATACCCGATGGCCCCAATGGCCGACACCACCGGCACCTGCAAGGCCGACATCTTCAAGACCGACGGCCCCAAAGGCCAACGGCTCCAAGACCAACGGCCCCCGAAAGCCGACGCCCGACGGCCCCAAAGGCCGACGCCCGATGGCCCCAAAGGCTAACACCCAACGGCACCTGCAAGGCCGACGCCCGACGGCCCCAAAGGCCGACACCCGACGGCCCCAAAGGCCGACATCTCCAAGACCGACGGCCCCAAAGGCCAACGGCTCCAAGCCCGATGGCCCCAAAGGCCGACACCCGACGGTCCCAATGGCCGACACCTCCAAGACCGGCACCTTCAAGGCCGGCATCTCCAGGACATGCGGCCCCCGGCATCCTCCTAGCCGGCCATGGCTTGTCCAAGCTAGGCGGCCCCGGCATCTTCCCAGCCGGCCCCGCCTGATCCAAGTCGGCCCCGACGCTTCCATCCTAGTCGGCCCCACCTGATCCAAGTCGGCCCTAGCACCTCTCAGCCGTCCCCGGCGCTTCCCTTCCAAGCCAGCCCCGGCGCTTCCATCCCAGCCGGCCTCGGCACCTCTCAGCCGGTCCCGGCGCTTCCTTCCCACGCGGCCCCGGCGTCTTCAGTCCCACCGAGTCGGCCAAGGCCATCCCAGGTCGGCCCGACTCGGCCCCGGCGTCTCCTGTTCCGCCGAGTCGACCAAGGCCATCCCAGGTCGGCCCGACTCGGCCCCGGCATCTCCAGTCCCGCCGAGTCGGCCAAGGCCATGCCAGGCCGGCCCGACTCGGCCCTGGCGTCTCCAGTCCTGCCGAGTCGGCCAAGGCCGTCCCAGGCCAGCCCGACTCAGCCCCGGCGTCTCCTGTTCCACCGAGTCGACCAAGGCCATCCCAGGCCGGCCCAACTCGGCCTCGGTGTCTCCAGTCCCGCCAAGTCGGCCAAGGCCATCCCAGGCCGGCCCGACTCAGCCCCGACGTCTCCTATCCCACCGAGTCGGCCAAGACCATCCTCGGCCAACCCTACTCGGCCCCGGCGTCTCCTGTTCCGTCGAGTCGGCCAAGGCCATCCCAAGCCGGCCCGACTCAGCCCCGACGTCTCCAGTCCCGCCGAGTCGGCCAAGGCCATCCCCGGCCGGCCCGACTCGGCCCTGGTGTCTCCAGTCCCGCCGAGTCGGCCAAGGCCATCCCCGGCAGGCCCGACTCGACCCCAGCGTCTCCAGTTCCCGCCAGATCAGCCACAACGGTTCAAGGAACCGCTCTCTGACACGCGCCGCCCGATACTGCCAGACGCGTGCCGCTCGATAGCACCGACGCGCGTTGCCCGACAGCCCCGCTAGCTGATGGGACGTGGCCAACTAACCGGCCCAGATTCATGCGAGGGCTCAGCAGATCTTCTGACTCAAGCAATCCCACGTGATCATGCCAGAATCAACCCCTATAAAAGGGTAAATCCACTCACCAAACAGGTACGCACAATAACCCCCGAAATCGCCATCTCTACTCTAAAAGGGACTCTTCCTCTCGGAGATCCCCCTTTTTTCCACACAAAAAAATAGGGCTCACTCGAGCCCTTCTTTAGCTGTGACCTCAGTCACTAACTTGGCCGTCGAAGGGTCCCGCCGGAGCCCCCTCCGGCCCCGGAACTTTCTTGCAGGCAACCCGGAGGTGAGGATTCAAGGAGCACCTCCGTTCCCGATGTCCAGGGGAGGTGATCGAGCGTCATCACTTTGGTTATAACTTAATTCCGTTTGTAACTTAATTAAGTGATAATCTGATCGGTTGCATTGTAATTTTATTTGTATAATTCTAAATAGCTCTTGAAAGAAAATACAAAAGGACAAAAAGGATATGTAAAAAAATCAGCTGAAGAAACTACTATTTTTATCCACAACTTCTATAACCAGAGATATCTTGCCTTATCTGTTTTTTATTTTAAAAGGTTAAAATGAAGCACCTATGTGTTTTAAGTATTTTTCTTCCATGTGTTTAAGTATTTTTCTATATATATATATATATATATATGTGTGTGTGTGTGTGTGTGTGTGTGTGTATGCGCGCGCGCGCTTCATATGATCAAGAAAACAGGGTAGCTAATCTATCAGGCACTTAGGTAGTGTTTGAAATAGGGAATAAGAGGGAATATTTATTCTCAAAAGTCATAACTATAAGGTAGTGTTTGACTCCTCAAAAGCTATTCCTGGATAAATGTAAAGGATAGCATTTATCGAGAGGATAGCTGAGGAAATAAGCAACTTTTTAAAATTATAACTCTACCATCAAGGAATAATTTTAGTTATTCTTGGGTTCCCTAGGGAATAAGTTCAGGGGATAACCCATGGTTAAACATGGGTTATCCTCTCTGGTTAAACTTTTTCAGACATATTCCTTCTAGTTATAGCTTTTGGAGATAATGAAGGATATCCAAGGGATATCCCTTCTTATTCTCTATTTCAAACACTTCCTAAGGTAGTGTTTGATAGCCCAAAAGCTATTCCTGGATAAATGTACGGGATAGCATTTATCCAGGGATAGCTGAGGGAATAAGCATTTTTTTAAAATTACAAGTCTGCCATCAAGGGATAACTTTAGTTGTTCCTGGGTTCCTAGGAAATAAGTTCGGGGGATAACCCATGGTTAACCATGGGTTATTCCCTCTGGTTAAATTTTTTCAGATCTATCCCTTCTAACTATAGCATTTGGGAATAAGGAGGGATATCCCCTGGATATCCCTCCTTATCCGCCATATCAAACATTACCTAAAGGATAGCTGGGAATAAAGTTAACCAAAGGGATAATCCATAGTTAACCATGGTTAATCATGGGCTATCCTCTCAATTTATTTTGCAGAAATAGCTAGTTATCCCTTCAAATAAGAGTAAAAAAAAGTTATCCTATGGATTTACCTTTTTGCATTTGATATGATCAATGGGATAGGCAAGGGATAGCCAGGGGATAAACTCTATCTCGTACACTTATTTATGGATAATATTTTTTCTATCAAACACTACCTTAGTCAAGGAAGTAAAATGAAGTTTAACGGTATGCTTGTGTAATTTGGATTGGGATTCAATCACGATTTCCCTATAAGGGATCTATCTAGTTGATGAGAATGATCTTTTAGAATTACACTTAAAATTATTGATTTTGATATTTTATTTGATTAGATTAGAATTCGATCTTCATTTCACTAAGAATCAAAATTAGACTTTGAAATGGATTTAAAATTTAGACTTTCTACCTAAGATTATAAGTTCATTCCAATCGTTTAAAAATAGAATTTGAAGGTGAAATACAAAAACAATCTCATTTAATATTATTATGTTATGTTATATTACATTATTAGTAGCATACATAAATTATGATATAATATAATAATTATATTATAATTATAATATATTTTGAATTTTGAATTTTTTATCTTAAATTATAAATTGATTCTTGTGTTGTGGGTGGTTGTTGCTTTATTTTTCTTTAGACCATATATGGTAGACTTAAGATAGAATTATAGCATATTTCTAGTTTTTTTTAATAATATTTTATTATAATATGATGTGTAAGGGGTTCATACGCTAGGTTTATATATTTTTTTAATATGTTTTATAATAATTAGGGCCTAATGTTTTATTACTTATGTGATAGCGATGTTTGTGTTTATATTATAATTTTATTATGATATTCTTTTACTTTTTTATTTTTTAAACCTATTTATTGGTGAAGTAAATTTTAAATCATTTGTATATAAATTTAAAAGCAATAGAATTTAAAAGTTTTTAACTCAGGAGACTGATTTTGATTTCTGCATTCGAACGGACCGTACAGCAGCAAAGAAATTTAACTTGATTTTGGTTTTAATTCTCATGTGAATCAAGAGGAGGGAAGAGAAACCGATGATTTTGATTTTGATTTTGATTACAGGAAAGTTTAATTTCCATTTCGACATCAATTGCAGCGTCGAATCAAACGGGTCTAACGTGCTTGTGAGGTTGCATAAAGGCATCTCTGACTGAACGTTTTCCTCGTTACTGTAGCTCGTTCCTGTTCTCTTCACGATCTTGCTTTATGATTAGTGCTTTGGACTTTTTTTCAAGGTGATCTCCGGTGATTCTCTTCTCTTCTGTGGTTCCAGTGTTCTGGAGCTTGGCTCCCCTGTTCCCTCTTCTGCCCCATGGTGTTGGATGGAGTTTTCGATGGTCAGATTCCAGAGAGTAGGGCAGCAGAAGTTAGCTTCCAATGGGTCTCCTCTTCTTCATCGCCAGCTGAGGTGGTGTTGCTAGAGGCCCGCTTTTCCGACATGGTCCAAGTACCGATGGCGGAGCTGGTAGCTGAATCAATGGAATGGCAGCAGTGTGCTGTTTTGATGAGGACTTTCCATCGATGGGTTCCGATCGAAGCTTTCATCAGGGAGTTCCGTCGTGCTGGTATCTCCGGCGAGATAATCCCAATAAGCTTGGCGTTCCGGTGTTACATATTCCGGTTCGCTGATGTAGCTGCCCGGGATTTGGTGTTGCAGCGGCCATGGGTGATTAACGGCCAGCCTGCAGCGTCCGAAGCTTGGAGGTCGGAATTCATCCCTGCGGCTGACGTCGTTTCTTCTGCTCTCTTGTGGATTTGATTGCCTAACCTTTCGATCGAATTTTGGAGAGAGGAGATTCTTAGAGAGATCATAGCGCCGGCTGGTTAGTTTGCTTTTGTCGACTCGGCTACTCTGGCGAAGAACAAGGGAGGATATGCCCGTGTCTGTGCCCGAGTCGAGCTTCGTTCTCCTCTCCGGCCGGGGTCTCGAGTGAGGGGGACGAATGGCCCGTTTTGGCAGCAGTTTGTATATGAACAGCGGGAAGGAATTTGCCCGAGCTGTGGTTCGTTGCACCTCTTCGGAAGCTGCTCCTCTCCAACCAGGCAACCTTCTATTTCGTCGTCGGAGGCTCCCCTCTATGGTGCGTGGATGTCGGCTATCAGGCATCGTAAGGTGTCTTTGGGGTCTCAGGTGGTGGGAAGGAGGAAGATGCAGTCATTTGCGAATCCAGTATCCCCTGTTTCTCGGCCCATCTCTTCTGCTCCAGCTACTGCTCCGAGGAAGACAGTTGTGATAGAGATATAGACTAAAAGATATGCTTTATGTTATGTCTTTATATTTTAATAAAAATTCATTTTGAGCAATGTATGCCATTTACTATATATGTGCACGTGTCTAGTATTTACAAAGAGTATTTGATCTAGTGTGTAGAGTACGGCTTACACACAGAAGACTAGATCATCGGTTCTTTTGGAATACAAGTTTATTGTTCACAGTTTTAGATGGAATTGGACACACCATCAGTAGAACTGTAGTACAAATTTTTAGTAGGTCTGTCTTGACTACGGGGAATGGTTTATTCTAACTATTTGTGCTAGTACACTTTGTGTGTATTGAATAGGACCCAATTGAGTTAATTATTTTATACTGACTTTATAAAATAATTTAAACATCATAAATATTATGATTACTTATGCTCTTAATCCGAATTCTATTTCTAGACATGTGTATGTAGTGATTATTGCTTTGATTACACATAGAGTAATATTCTATATGAGTCAATAAACTCAGTGGGTTGAGCAATAACATTATATATATGGTGAATATTAATAGTTGAAGGAAACCACATCCTGATAAATTGGATTGATGATATCCCCTTGAGGAAGCTTATAAGTTTTGATTGTATCAAATCTTGCAAGTGGATTTTGAATCTGATACATCAAATAAGTTAATGGATAGGTCTCAAGGATAATAAAAGCCAATTAAATTATATTGTCAGTAATTAAATTTAATTGGTGGATATCTATAATCTTAACGTGGGGAGATAATAAGTATTTAATATTAAAGGCTCGAAAATATAAATTCGAATATGATTAGGAGTACAATTATAATTCTTTAGTGGAATGAATTGTAATTTACGTAATTGAATCCTAATCCGAGGTAGGATTGGGAGATTTAATTACGTGGGAAGTCCTTTTCATATTTGCCTATTGGTCCATGTTGTAGCCCTATAAATACCCTCTCAGTTGGTTACTAGGAAGAATGTTTTTTTTAGAAAGAAAAATAAGAAACCTTAGGACGGCCAAGAGATCCCACCATCTTGTGAAAGAAAGAAGGTATTTTCGGGAATACGGCGGAAGGCTAAAGGTTGAGGTCGAGCAATCGAATCAAAGTGATCGAAAATTCAAATATGAAGGTATGATCTTATACTCATAGATTAGAACGGTAAAAAGTTTTTTTGTATTACTTATATACACTATAGCCGTGATCTTGGGGGTATTCCGCGTTCCCCAACAAGTTGATGGGTGGTTAGTTCAGTCGAAGAAGGCTCGAAGGAGAAGAGCCAGAGGTCTCAGGGTTGATGATTTGCAGGCTGAGAGCTCGGGTCATATTCCAGCGGAGAAGGCTAAGGTTGCTTCAGTGAATGAGTCTGAGTTGGGGTTTTCATGCCATGCCGGTCTCAGTGAGGGCGTGCCGATCTCAGAAGAGTTTCAGAAGTCTGAAGCAGTTCTCCCTCAATCCATGCTATTAAAAAATCCATTTGCTTCTCTGGATATGGATTCAGGTGGAGTTAGCCATTTGGGGAGTAGGGGTGCTTGTCTGGGTCCCCTAAAGTGGGCTCGTCCGGCGGAGTATCAAGCCCCTCAGCTAATAACTAAAGTGGACAAAAATAAAGGAAAAGGTTGTGCCTCCTCCTCTAAAGCTAAACAAGTTAAATTTCAAGAGGTGCAGCATTTGAATGCTGATCTTGGGTCCTCAGTGGTATGCCAGTCCAAGGGTTCGATGGGAGAGAAGGTCCAGCCTAAAATGGATACTGGCTCTTCCTATGACCCTTTGACTTCGGATATCATGGGACAAGTTGCGATGATCTGCTCCTCTCAGTGCCCGGAGGAAGGTACTCGATCTTCTGAGTGCCTCCCCGATAGTGCTATGGCAGAAGTGCAAGGGAGATCCCAGTTTCCTCTTTCTGCTAAATGAAGATCCTTTTATGGAATGTAAGAGGAGCTCGAAAGCCATTGTTTCGATCCTCTTTTTGTAGATTATTGCACATCCATAATTTTGACATTTGTGTTATCTTAGAAACCAGGCTGTCGGGGGACAGTCTGGCCTGGTTTTGGCGATAGATAGTTCGATATTGGTCCCTGTATGCGATTGAGGCAGTGGGACTATCTGGAGGCATTATAGCCATCTGGCGCACCTCTGCTGTGAAGGTTGATGTTGTACAGCAAAGTAATCAACATTTAGGCCTTGTTGTTTCTCAGGGCTCTGATGACCCTTGGCTTCTAGCGGCAGTTTATGCCAGTACCAATTTTCGGGAAAGACTATCTTTATGGACTGATCTTCATTCCCTATTTGCTCGGGGTATCCCTTCCATTGTGGCTGGTGATTTCAATTGTATTATTGAAGCTAGTGAAAAGCGTGGGAGCAGAAGGGTCACTGGCACAGATAATATCACTGAATTTAGGGATTTCATCAGTTCGGCTGGCCTTTTGGATTTGGCTTTTTGGGGCCCCAATTCACCTGGTGTAATAACCGTCAGGGTTCTGCTCGTGTTTGGGAGAGGCTTGATAGAGCCTTGGCTTCAGATCAATGGCTTCAGAAGTTCCCCTCTGCTTCTGTTACTCATATTCCGAGGATTGCTTCTGATCACTGCCCCATTCTTATCTCTACGAAGATTGATCATTATCAGCGGAGGCAGTTCAGATTTGAGCAGTTTTGGACATCATATATGGCGGCCCGATCTATCATCTCCCAGGTCTGGCATATTCCTATCCGGGGCAATGCTACCTACCGTCTTTCTTGCCGCCTATTGTTGGTTAAACGAAGATTGGCCAGGTGGAATAGAGTGGAGGTTGATGATCTGATCAGGCAGGTGGAACAACTTGAAGCTGATATTTGTTTTCTGCATGCTAAGGAGGATCAGGAGGGGCTTCTTTTGGACTATGATCTTCTGCTCTCTGAGCCAAACTTGCTTTGCACCACTCTTTGCTTATACAACAAGAGATCTATTGGAGGCAACGGTCCAGGATCCAGTGGATTCGCGAAGGGGACCGCAATATTAGATTTTTCCACCGTGCCACTCTGAAGCGACGAGCTGCTAATAGGATCCGCAGACTAGCTGATGATTCAGGGCACTATCATAAGGATCTTTCTTCTATTCGGGAATAGCTTCTTCACTTCTTTCAGGCCAGATGGTCAGAGTCCTCAGGTTTTGACTCTCCGGTTTTCCAGGTCCCTGACTATAGGAAGGTTTCTTCTCTGGAGAATGAAATGCTTATCAGACCTATCACTAGTGATGAGGTTCGTGTGGCTCTATGGGAGCTCGGGCAGGATAAGGCCCCAGGACCTGATGGTCTTCCGCCGTTCTTCTTCCGTCATTATTGGGACATTGTTGGTCAGGAGGTGACTCAGGCTATCCTTCTTGTATTTCAAGCTAAGGTCATCCCTGTGGATTGGAATCATACTCTTATTACCTTAGTGCCCAAATGTTATATGTTTCCCTCCCCCAGCACTTTTGGCTTATCAGTCTCTGCACTACGCTGTATAAGGTTTGTGCTCGTTTGCTTGCTGACCGTCTTCGCTTGGTGATGCCTCGCCTTATAACAGCGAAATAGGGGGCGTTTATCAGAGGGCGCAGCATTTCGGACAACGTTCTTATTGCTCAGGAGTTTATGTATGATCTACAGAGAGCCCCAGCTAGGCAGTGTCTTATGGCGGTCAAGTTGGATATGGAAAGAGCCTATGATAAACTTAGTTGGACATTCCTCTACCACTCCCTGCAGGAGTTTGGTTTTGATGATCAGTTTATCGATTGGATTATGGCTTGCATTCAGATGCCTTCTTTCTCGCTGATCATTAATGGAAGCCTGACTGACTTTTTCCACTCATCGGTAGGGCTGCATCAGGGATGTCCTTTATCCCCTCTGCTGTTTATTTTGGCAGCTGATGATCTTTCCCGTGCCCTCTATCAGGCTCAGGCTGATCATAGTATTGCCCCTTATATGACCTGCCCTAGGGATCTTGCGATCTCTCATTTATTTTTCGCTGATGATTGTATCTTGCTGGGGCTGGCTACCTCAGCCAATGCTTCTTCTTTTGCTGACATCATCCAGCATTATTATCAGGCTTCGGGCTAGAAGGTCAATATATCCAAGTCTTCTATAAGCTTCAGTCTGAAAACCTCCAGAGTTACCAGGGAAGCCATTGTCCAAACGTTGGGTATCCTATCTCAGACTGATCATCTTCAGTACTTGGGGGTTCCCATGACCGGTAGACATCCCCGATGTGCTAACCATTCTGACCTTGAGCTGCGGGTTCATCAGCGTATTAAGGGGTGGCAGGTTACGGGATTATCTATGATGGCTAGGGTCACTATTATCCGATCGGTCCTCTCCTCCCTTCCTATGTATCTTCTTTCCAATGCTGCCATCCCGATCTCATGTCTTAGGAGGATTGAGAGATGTTTTAGGGACTTCCTTTGGGCCTCAATGCAGGATGGGCATGGCATTCACCTTATGTCTTGGGAGAGGGTTTGTATGCCGATCTAGGAGGGCGGTCTTGGGATTCAGTCTTTGACTGTCAGAAGGGAAGCCCTTTTGGCCAAGCATGCCTTGCGGTTCATTCTGGAGCCGCAGAGTTTATGGAGTTCTTTTATGCGAGCGAGATATGGTGATTGATCTTCCTCCTCGCATATATAGTCTTCTCGTCGGTATTCTTCCTTCTGAAAGGAGGTTTGTCGATATGGTAGCTCCATTATGGAAAATACTTCGTGGATGATTGGAGACGGTTCTTCCATAGATGTTATTCAGGATACATGGATTTCTGACATCCCTCTATCTCGATGGCCCTCCTTCTTTAGTATTGATGTCCCTACTACTATGAGAGTGAAGGAGTTGATCTCTTCTAATCCTTCCTTTTGGAGTGCCCCGCTGGTGTCCCAGTTTTTTTGAGAAGAGCTTTCTCATCGGATTCTGTCCATTCCGCTTATATCGGGTATTTCCTCTGATTGTAGACTTTGGTGGAGATCTTGCCTTCCTAAGGCCCCTACTAAGGATCTTGTGAAGATCTTCAGGCCTCAGTCTCAGGAGCCGATGGATGCTGTGTGGATCTGGAAGCTTCCCATTCTCCCCAGGGTTCAGCTCTTTATATGAAAGCTTCTGTGAGAATGTTTGCCTACTTGTGCTTTGCTTGTGAGGAGGGGCTTACCTATCTAGCCTATATGTCCACTATGTGGGTTGGAGGAGGAGTCTACTGGTCACGCCATCTTCTCTTATCCTAGAGTGGGGCGGATCTGGCAGTCTGTTGGTTATTATTGTAGATTGAATCATATGGGCTCTCAGTGTTCCCTTTTCTTAAACGACCTCCGGAAGGCCCCTTAGTACAAATGTGCCCTATGGGCTTCTACGGCTTACCAGATCTGGTTATCTAGGAACTAGATTAATTTTACAGATGATAGTATATCTTTTCACAGGATTATAAGGAAAATCAGATCCCTGATGTCGGACTGTGCCCATGGCTTCTATTCTGGTGGTTTTGACTCTTCTGGCCCCTGGGGCTCCCTTGTTGCTTTAACAGCGAACCGGCATACGGTTTACATATCTTGGGAGCCCCCCTCCAGGGTTTATCAAAATCAACTTTGATGGAAGTGTCCGGGGTAGATTAGCAGGATCAGCTTATGTCATCCGTGGGCCGGAGGGCGACATATAGGCGGCTGGTGGGTTTGGAAGTCTGGACTCCTCTGTCCCAATGACTGAGCTCTATGCTGCTTGAGTTGGCATTTCCTATGCCATTCGGTCTCTTCATGCTACAACCTCATTATTGAGGGTGACTTCTTGACTGTTATTCGGTGGCTGTGGAGGGATCATGGCTCCCTAACTCTTGCCATTCCGCTCTTACATGATATATGAGCTATTTTGAGAGAGGCCCAAGGAGTTCAGATTCGTCATACTATACCTATCGAGAAGCTAATTCAGCAACCGATTGGATAGCTTCTCTAGTGACCCACCACTCTTAATTTTAGATGTAAAAGCAGAATAATTTCTGCTCTTTTATTTTATAATAAATAGCGTCTTCTGATGTTCAAGGCTAACTCGTACCCGTATTATATGATCACCCCGCATGTAACTAAATAAAAAAAAAAAAAGGCATCTCTGATATCTAAAACCCTGGCGGAGAGAAGAGCCCGGTTTACGCCCAATTTTTACGGTGGGTTCGAGCATGCAAGCGGCGTAGGAGCGGCGGCGGGCTCTTTTGTGTTTCAAAGGAGGCGCCGCCTCCGTTTTAGCCGACGCTTCGTCTCGCTATAATAACGCCGACAAGGCCACAAAAAGTTCTCTCTCTTCCATCTCCTTTCGACCGCCGTCCGGTCCGACAAAGAGAGCCGAGGAGGGGAAGACATGGTAACGTCACCGGTGGTGAATACGTACCCGCTCTCGAACTACACGTTCGGGACGAAGGAGCCCAACGTGGAGAAGGACACCTCCGTCGCTGATCGCCTTGCTCGCATGAAGGTCAAGTAAGTCTCCAGAAACCCTAGATTCAGAAATCTCCACGAACTCTATTTAACTTTTCTTGTTCTTTTTCTTTCCGTTTTCTCTTCCGTGCTTTTTGTTTGTTTGTTTGTTTTTTTTTTTTTTTTCTCGAGGATTCACGAAAACCCTACCCGAATCCGCTGTTGTAATCCGTGTACCTGTTTTCGGTTGTTCTTTATTACATTATTACGGTTTGATTGTCGGAGATGAAACTTTGGGTAATGAGGGTAAAAACCTAATATCATCATTTTTTTTATTTACTTTTCTTTTCCTTTTTGGTTCCTTCGCTTGACAGAAACTGGCTTTTGTTTAAGAAGCAGAGGAAAGTAAAGGTAGGGAAGCGTTTCGATTGTTCCGAATGGTTTGATGAGGGTAAAACTCTAAAGCATTTTTTTTTAAAAAAATTAATGGTTTCATTGGATTTTGTTAAAAAAGTAGGACAAAAAAGAGAAATAGAAGTGAATTACCTAGTCCAAAATAGTTTCTTTGGGTTCCAATGTTTGATTTCCTTTCAGAATTTGGGATTTTGTGGGGAAATAATGAATCATATTGATGTTTTGATACCTGAGGACTTATCATGTCACGGTGGAAAAAAGAGCACTGAATGGATCAAAGAAGACAATTCCTATGTTGCAATAGGGGGAAGGTACAGAAAGAGGAGCCCCACACAGGCATCACAATCGAATTCTTTACCACTTCTTTAGGATAGATATGTTGTCGCATTGTTGAATGCTTGTAACCATGAAGATTTGAGGTTGAAAAGAAGCCAGATAGAATGGCCTGTAAGGGTATTCAGTTCAAATCATCCGTGCTCATTTTCCATTTTAACTTTAGCTTCTACGTGAATGCATTCATTACGGGCACCAGACGCCTTTTTAATATCTTAGACTTCCCATTGAAATATCTGTATTGTTTATTGTTTATCTTGGTGGTGTGGCTACCTGTTTGCTAGATTTTAGCATGTGATGCACATAGCTGATTTGAAGGAAGATACAACGGGAGCTGATGCATGCACCCCATGTTGCTTGGTAATATACTTTTCTTTCTTTATTTGCAGAAAGAAAGAAGAGAGAGTACATTTAGTAAAGATCAGAGTTAGTTCATAATGATAGCCGACCCCATGTAGTTGGGAAAAGGCTTAGATGAGTTGAGTTAGTTCATAATGACACATGGACAGGAAAACAGGTTGGGCGTAGGAATGTCCTTTCCGTTTTGGATGACATATTTTTGCTACATAGAAGGCAATCCACCTCCATAATTGTGGAATGCTTGATATTAGAAATTGTTGCAATGCCTTTCCATTGGCTGTTTTTGTAATGACCATTTCTTGAAGGTGTGCATAGAGAATGGAGCTTGCTCATAACGAGAAATCACTTAGAGTTCTTTCATATTTGCTCTTTTTTAGGGTATTACCTTACCATCTTTTGGAGCATTAAATATTTATAACTGTCAGATCTCACTTTGGCAACTGGATAAGCCTTAATTATAAGAGAGGTTGATTCTTAATTTGGGTTTGTAGGTGAATCCGAGGATTTTCATTCTACAGGTAACTATTCATGTTTTTCTGATAAAACAAGCATATGTCGGTGTCGCCCATCTTACAGATCATAAAAGAAGACTTTTTGTACATATTGCATTGTAAATAGATACAATAAGAAAAGGTTGGAAATTAGTCCAAAATTTTATAGCATTTTGGAAGTACTAATGAGCCTTTAATAAACTGTGATAAAGCTTTGGAATAGTAAAGCTCTTTTGACCGAGAAAGAGTAAGAGCCTCGTGAAAATATCAAATGATGTGATTTTAAGTGCATGAATCATTTTGGTAGTGATTAATGGATTTTAACTGTAGATAACAAGCTTCGGAAAGACTGTATATAGGGGTAAGATCCCCATGTATGGAACAGCTGCAACTTGTCATACTGAGTCAGGGTCACCATTCTTGCATTCAAATGCTGTGATCCAGTAAATCTTACTTCTTCTTCTCAGGAATATGTATGGCCTTCGTCATTGCTCCATTATTCTTTCTCTTTCTCGAATTATCTGACCATATCATTTCCACCCTGCACTCATGTATAACTCTCTGGCATGCCTGCTTTTTGGTTCCATTATGCTTTGTCTGTTTTTTGGTTCCATTATGCTTCCTAGCATCTTTTGTACTTGTTCATTATACTAAATCAGAGCCAAAGATGTACCAAAGCTTAGAAAAATTCTGATTTAATTATCGATATCACAGTGATATTTTCCAATCCATTTATTTACTATTTTAAATGATTTTTTTAGTTAATCAATGTCAAAAATGAAGGCTTACGAACTGTCCTTAAAACTTTGTTTGATCACTTAGGCTGATATTTTGATATTTGGATCTGATATTTTGGCTGAGGTCTTTGAATGTCTCAGATGCTTTCAAAATTTTCCCACCTTCAACATCAGCATAGATAAGCAGTAACTTTAGCTCATTTGATGTCAGTAACCAACCATGATGATTGTTTTCTGTTCTTCAGTGTTTCTCTTGTTAACTGTAATGTTTATTTATCTTTGTTCTGAAAATTTGGGGACATCAAATAATTTTAGGTGTGGATACTTTGATTGTAATAGTTGAAAGGGAACAAAGTTACATGGAGTTAGGAGACAAAAAAAAAAATATACATGAACTCATAAAATTGTGCATAGACAATTCTGGCGCGGATGTAAATATATGGACCTTCCAAATTAGAACCAAACAACTATATTCATGGATTGAGCTTTGCTTGCTCAAAACCATTCATGTCCATAAGGTTCTCATAATTTCATGGTGATTGCTGATGCATCTGTAACTTTTTACTTTCCTCCTCCTTTATTTACTTAAAGGTCATAGAAATTATATCAGTGAGCACTCATATTATTGCTGGCATTTTTTATTTTTGATGTTTCATTGTTTTGCATTGGCACATGAGTTTGGGATTCGTTTACAATGCTTTGATTGATTGGTTCCCTTTTTTCTTTTTGGTGGATGTCAGCTATATGAAAGAAGGCATGCGGATGAGTGTTGAGGGGATTTTACTGGTAATGCCTTGCACACAGGACTTATTATGTGATCTGCTATTATTTTCTTCCCAGTTTTTAGTAATTAGTATTATTATGCACCTTTTTTTCCTTTTTATTTGTGACCAACTGACCATGCTGATTAGCCAAAATGACTTAGGGTGCACTTCTGTGACTTTTGAAAGAGTCCTTTTGTGACTTCTAAAGTAAAATAAGTACTTTCTGGAAAAAAAAAGTGTGTTTGATAATATCATTTGAAATTTGTTTGTCCAAGAAGTGGAAGTCAAAAAAGCACTGAAAGTGAATCTAGAAATACTAGCTTCTACCTTTTTCTTTTGTGAGCTTGCTCCTGTCTTTCAAACATGTCAAGCTCATCTGCCGAGCATAGTTTTACAGTATATCGATGACCAAACACTAACTATATCAATGGTGATTTTTTTTAAAAAAAAAAAAAACTTAACTCAATGTGAATTGATTTTTTTTTTAAAAAAAAAAGCTGAAACAACACCTAATACACCATTAATGATTAAGTTCAGTGAAACTGTGATGTGCATACCCTAACATAAATATGGATATGGAGTCGAATATCAGGTATCCAAATTGTTGTATTATGTTTTCTGGATGACGTCGATGCATGCTTAACTATGAGGATGAACTTATGATTTTAAGGTTGGTTTAGACTTAGGAATGTACAGCATGTATAGCTTTCCTGCTTCTTTTACTAAAATAGACAACTTATACAGCACAATACATGTTTGGTTCATATGAGTCTTGTATCTTAATTTAATTTCTTACATGTATTAGTATTAGATGCTCATAGATATAAACTAATATTATGTTTTGTCAGCAAGCCGTGTTCATAAAATGAAGGTTCTTACAAATAACAAACTTACATCTTTTCCAATGAAAAAAAATATCTTAAATTTTGGTCTCAGGCTAAGTTTGATGCAGGAAGGCATATTGAACCAGAAGCTTGATATGTTCTGACATCTTATGCCAGATGCCTTGTAACATGTCATCATGGCCTTTCTGACATCTAATGTCTCCCAGCTCTTTTTTAAGTTGCCCTGCTGTGCTTTCATCATTCTTGTCATCTTACCATATGATTGCCTAATAATGCTAATGCCAAGGATAAGACACCTATCTGACGAAAAGCATTGTTGAAATCCTATATCATTTTACCCATTTTAAGTTTCTCTTTCTTCTTCAGATTCAAAATAAACATAGTAGGTACTATGAATGATTACAAAACAACTAATGTTTTTGTATATTTTATGATTTCTTATAATTTTCTCAAATTTAATGGAAAGGTTAAAACATTGAAATAACAAGGTACCATGGGGTTTAGAGTTGCTCTTTTGGGCTTGCCAAGATTTTAAAGCTCAAATATGCAGTTTGATCGACCTATCTAAATTTGGCTTATGTTGTTGAATAATGGTAGATAAGAAATATTTCTACAAGAGCGAAAAATTGATTTAATATATCCAATGACCTGTAGGAGAGTTTGTGATGGATGAAAAGATATCTGTTCTCAATTGCCAATGGAAGGTTTTAGCCTTGGCCTTGTTGGAGGCTTATCTTTTTCTACTGTAATGTTTTATATTTGGAAAAAGCCCTTATTTGTGTCTAAGTTCAACCTTGTTCTGAAATAGTTTTGTCTTGTTTGGGAAGCTAACTTTGGTTAGTTGCCTATTAAAGCCTTGGCTCAATTAGTTTAGATAAGTTGGTTTGCGTGCAAATGAAGTTCTTCATTATTTGAATATTCTAGAAGGCAAAGTGTCAGCTTGGAAAATACCCATGTGCTAATGATTTTTATATTGAGTTCCATTGACCTTTGCAGTTACCCTTTTATAGTGCTCTCTAGCATGTATTGTTTAGAGCTAACTGTTTGCCCTTGTTAAAAGAATATCCAGAACAGGCCTGTCTTTGTCTTTTCACTGCTTTCCGGTCTCTAATTGCGATTCCTGTGTTTTCTTCTAACTGCTTTCAATACCTCTTTGATGTTTCTTCTGATAATGATATTATTTTCTGATAGTTCACTTCAAGAATTCAACTGTTTAGCACAACTCTTGGCTAAGATCTCTCTACCACATATAGCTGTCTTTAAGATATTTTATTTCTGAGAATTTCTTGCCTCACTATACCAGTGAGAAAAGTTTAAAAAGGCTAAGTTGAAAACGTTTTATCTGCTTTCAATAGTTTCCATGTCACATAAAGTCCATGTAATCCTTACAGTGGTATGACATTCTTGAGATGTGTGCAAGTTAGAGACGTGAGCCAGTTTACGTTGCCTTGTAATTGTTGGAATCCTTATGGTGTGGATGCTTTTCCTTGGCTCTTCTTATGGATGCAGTATAAAAAAATTCTAGCAACTTTATCCTTCACCTGGCTTATAACCTGCAGGTGCAGGAGCACAACCATCCCCATATACTGCTCTTGCAAATTGGAAATACGTTTTGTAAGCTTCCCGGTGGACGTTTGAAGCCTGGAGAAAATGGTAGGATGTTGTTTTATTATACTATGGCTCTAACTTGACCTATTGCAGAGCTACTTAAACAATGTTGTTATTGCAAGGATCAAACATTTCTGATCCTGGCCTCTTGTGACTTGACAGAAATTGAGGGTTTGAAACGGAAGCTGTCTAGCAAGCTTGGTGCCAACTCACCTTCCTTCCAGCAAAATTGGCAGGTATTTATTTATCTGAATGTGAATTCTTTTTTCCATTAGTGAATGCCACTTTATTGGAATTTGGTGTACATTAGAAAGGTAAAAAGTGGCTTGACCTGATTTTATCCATTTATGTGCTTAGATACCACATAAATTTATAAATGTGCTGCATGGACATCATAATGTGATATTTTATACCATTCTTCCTTCTGTGGGCTTGCCCTGATGTTAATCTATTCGATAAGCTAGTAGGCTTCAGTGAAATGATAGCTGTCCAATCCCTCTCTTACACATCTTCTCAAGGTTGAGTAATGATGATTTGGTCTCTACAATTGCGTTGTCTGTAAAGCACAATGAGGATATGACCCAACTTAGCGATTTGAGCATCAGTGCATACCAGCCATATCTAGGGGTGGATCCAGATTTCTAGTGGAGGGGGCACAGTGTATTTTGATAAAGGCTTGTTTAATTAAAACACGATCTTGTTGTATCTAATTTATTTTTTTTAATTAATAAAATATATTTTTAAATATAAGTTGTCATAAATTACCATTATACTTGATAGAGCTTCATCTTCTAGGGCAGGATTTTGAAATGAATGTGCTCCAGATTAGTTCTTAATATGAAAGAGAGTATGCACCGTTCTTTTCCAGTACTAGTTTCCAAAACCCATTATTTTTTTCTCAAATGTTACAATAAAAAACTACATCATTGTAAACTTCTCCATAATATGCAAGCAGTTGAATTGATTCTTGGATAGGACCTTGACTGTAACTTTTTTCCAGACATTGTGTTCATTAAAAGAAATGCAATAAAAAAAAAGAACAGATGCTATTTATAAATAAGAGGCAACCTCTTAATAGCATTTTGCCTTGTGAAAATACGCCCCCCCCCCCCCCCCCCTTCAAAAAAAAAAAAAAAAAATCAGGCTGGTTATTATTTTTATTCATGCTAGTCAAGAATTTCACAAAGATTAATAGCAACAGAACCAAATTGATTACAGGATCTATAAACTATTAAAAATTGTATGAATTTGAGAATGTTTTGACAAAAAATATAAGGAAGAAAAGAAAATTTAGTTGTTTGTTATGACTGGCCTATGAATTTTCTAAGAGTGTCAGCACGGCATGGCCAAATCAACAACTTGGGGCACTCTGGTTTGTGCGACCAACTTGTGGCACTCCTTTTGTTTTTCTGGGCAACCAACTTGGGGCGCTTTGATTTTAGCAATTGTCATTACTGGAGAGAAGAATAAACAAAGGTAAGAGTGAGCACAAGAAAGCCTTGGGCCTCGTTTGGGAAATTGGATTAGCCTGGAAAGTGGGTTCCTTGGAAGCGTATGCTTGGGAAATGGATTCTTGCACGTTTGGTTTTGGTATGTCCAAGAGTATATATGGTAATCTCTACTCACTTTAGAAGTGGGTGGTCAACAAAATATGAGCCACTTAGGGAAATACCAAAATAATTAGGTGTTTGGAATCTATTAAATATTAGTTTCTTCTGACACCTTTTAGATTTTGAAATATACTTTTGATGCATGTCTCAATTAGCGTCTGTGATCTTTAGCAAACTGTAACTCCATAGAACACTGTAACCCCAATTTTTTTCTTTGAATTGCTGGGACCAATATATTTTGGATGACCAATATTTTTAGGCATGATGTGCAAACTCATTCGAAGAACCTTTGATGATGGTGATCAATGGTCTTTTTTTGTGACTTGTAGATCGGGGAGTGTGTTGCTGTGTGGTGGAGGCCAAACTTTGAAACAATAATGTACCCATATTGTCCTCCTCATATCACCAAGCCCAAGGTGAATTGCACCACAGCTTCAAAGTTCTATTTACAAATTTTATATCCGTGATTACTCTTTTTTTTTTTTTTGGTGTGTGTCTCTTTAACTGATTATGTACTATTTCTAGGAGTGCAAGAAGCTTTTCCTTGTTCACCTGCCAGAAAGAGAATACTTCGCTGTTCCCAAAAACTTGAAGTTGCTCGCTGTTCCATTGTTTGAACTGTTTGACAATGTTACGGTAAGAACATTTCCAATGCTAACAGTACTTTTGGACGCTTGTCTTTTCTGATTGCTTTGATAGCTAATATATGATATCTTTCACTGCCACTTCTTTTCTTTGTTGATCACCCTGCTGTGTTAGGAATTAACTATTAGTGAAAATATCTACATAATTTTATATCCCATCCCCCTCCCCTCTCAAAAAATCTAATTGTTTCTTTATTATTTAATTTGTTAGATAAATTTCAAATATCTGTTAATTGGGAATTACTAAATTGAAGCTGAATCATAAGTAACCTCAGGTAGTTGAGATGAAAATCTTAGCCTATGCCATCAAAACAGGAAAGCATTCATTATGTACTGAGAATTATTGTGCAACTATTATGTTATTATCATATTCGGCCTCGTAGGCTTATTATTGTTAACAGTAATTTGAAGATCTTGTTATAAGCGAATATACCAATAGAAAGTACAATTTTTGCATTGGTGGTTTGCATGTGTAATGTTTTGAAATGTCAGTCATCCGTTGCAAATCTGGAATTTCAAATGCTTTAAAATTGCCATTTCAAATGGATGCAGAGATATGGACCTGTTATCTCGACCATTCCACAACAATTGTCAAGGTTCCAGTTCAACATGGTTGGTTTGTGAAGATGGTTGAAGTTTTATAGCAGACTTCTTTTGACTGATCTGTCAGGACCGTCTAAGTGTGCATACAGCTGCAAGATGAATGAAGCTAATCCAAACCTAACTTGGACCTTTTTTTCTTACATAATCTATATCACACTTAACTTTTAGCGTCATCTGGGGTAGATGTTGAGTGAGCAAATTTGACGTGCAAATCTCAGTAGGATGGTTATTTATGCATTTTTAAGAAGAAATTGTAAGAATTTTATGCGGTTAATTAGATCTTTCCATGATATATTCAACTGCTAATTTTTTGGATGGCTTTGGGCGCTCCCATGCTAGATTTCAGTTGGCTCTCCAGATTTGCACCTTACTCAACATCCTAGTGTGCCCTTTGTTGCGATACGATTAGTACATGCTGATATTCTTCGTTGTCCCATAGAACCATCCGTGCAATTAAACCAGCCACAATCTACCAGCACCTTCCTTTACTTCATCTGTATTCTTGACACCGAAAAAGAAGACTTTTAATTGGTGTTTAATTTCTATCGGAAATGTACCGTTCTATTCTACTGGCCTGTTTTATCGAATAAAACTCTAAGGTGGTATTTAAAATAAAGAATAAGAGGGGATATCTTTAGGATATTCTTTTTATTTTCAAAAATCATAACCATAAAGGATAGCTGGGAATAAAGTTAATCAAAGAGATGATTCATAGTTAATCATGGGTTATTCCCTTAATTTATTTTTTAGAAAATATAGGAATAGCTGATTATCCCTTCAAATAAGAGTAAAAAAAAGTTATCCTATAGATTTACCTTTTTGCATTTGATATGATCAATGGAATAGCCAAGGGATATTTCTAGGGATAGTTAGGGAATAAATTCTATTTTGTACACTTATTCATGGATAATATTTTTTCTATCAAACACTACCTAAATCATCAACTGAGAGCATGCTCATCAATGTCTTATCACAACTCTTACCCATCATCATTTTTGCTATTTTCTATTATCTGGTGTCATCATCAGTCCCATAATGGTCATCATCAATTGCTCAACTTAATTGCCCACATGTCATCATTAGTTCCATAATGGTCATTAACTGCTCAACTTAATTGCTCAACCTAATTGCCCACCCATGACTCTATCCATGATGCCTCAATTTATTTCTGACCACTCTTTCTCGCCAGCTTACTTCCTGGGGCTCGTAGGCTCCTCCTGATCATGATTTATTTCTGACCACTCTTTCTCGCCAGCTTACTTCCTGGGGCTCGTAGGCTCCTCCTGATCATGGGGACTAGAGTTCTAAATATAGAAATACAAAAGGTAATTAAAAATCATCTATCTTTCGATCAAAAGTCTATTTTTTTTCACATCATTCTTTTTCTTTCAACAAAATTCTTTCTGAATTCTTCTCCATTGTTTGGTAATAAAAGAAGTTTGACCAACCCTCTTCACATTTGTGCTTGCAAGAGGACATCCCAGTGGAGAGAAATTTTAAAGTTGAGTTAAAAATACTCTGGCTGTAACCTCTCCCTTAGGGAGACGGTGGACAATATATTCATTAAGTGACAAATGGTGTTCTCATTCAAAAGTACTGCAATGAAAAGATATTCATTATAATTTCATATGTAAAATAAATATCTTAATCTATTTTCCTGATACATGTTAGACCCTCTGCAGCCTTTGATCCAAGGTGGCGCCGTGCTTTTACTATTTTGTAGCCACAATATCAGAGCAAATTAAGAAGGGTTTGCCATCCTTTCTTCACTAGATTTTGATTTTATTTGGGAAAACAAACCTACCGCCGGTTTTCTTGTCTTTTTGAAAGTCATCTAAGAAATATGTCTGCTTATTATGACCAGCTTGAATGAAGGGTTTGGAGGTCTGTTCTGTCAAAGTAGATATTATGAGATTTTTATAATATTTTAGGATCCATTGCACTGCTTAGAATTTATGAAAGCATAGAGAGTCAATCAAAGTATCTTGCAGGATACTTTCTATTCCGCTCATATCGGGGCACTCATCTGATACTAAAGTATGAAAAAGATTGTGCCTTTCTAGTGAGCCTTTCAGAGACCTGATGAAGATTTATAGGCCACATCTTCAGTATATGATGGGGATTGTGTGGATTTGGAAGCTTCCTATCCATCTCAAGATCCAACTCTTTATCTGAAAGCTTGCATATGACTATCTTTCCATCTGTTTCCTACTTGCTGGGAAGGAAATGCCCATTTAGATTACTTGCCCATTATGTAGACAGAAGAAGGAGACCTCTGATCATGCCATCTTTAGCTATCCCAGAGCGAGACAGATCTGGCAGATGATGGGTTACCACCCTAGGAAAGGTCGTACTGGTTTACGGTGGACTGACCTTTTAAGCGACATTCAAAGGAGAATCCGGCAGCAGGGTGCTATCTAGCTGGCACAGCCTATCAGATCTGGTTATCTCGAAACCTGTTTATATTCATTGATGATGTTGTATCTCCCCATAGGGTAGTGAGGAAAGTCATATCTTTATATGAAGAATACACACTCCATGGTACTACTGCTCTTGATTCTGATAGTTCTAGCCACTAGGGCTCTCCTGCTGCTTCGGCAGCGTCCCGATATACAGTCTTTATATTTTGGGAGCCCCCTTTAGGATTTGTCAAAATCAATTTCGATGGGAGTGTTCGAGAAAGATGTGTTGGCTCAGTATTTATTATCAGTGGGACTGATAGAGCATTGTTGGCGGCGGGTGGCTTCGGTCTCCTAGACTCAGTTCCTTTTGTTGAGCTTTATGCAGCTTGGCAGGTATTTCGTATGTCACTCAGATCCTTCATGCTCATTGTCTCTTTATTGAGGGGTCTTTATTGAGGGGGATTCTACTACTATCATCCGATGGCTTCGGTAAGATTACTATAATCATGTTCCAAGCAACGCTTTTCTTCATGATATATGGTCTATCCTTCAAGGGATTCACATAATCCAAATTCGTCATGTTTATTGGTAAGCTAACGCTGCGGCAGATTGGGTGGCGGCCTCTGTACCTATCACTCAGGATTTTGAATTTGAAAGCAGAAAGACTCCTGCCCTATTGTACTAAAGCAAATTTTATTTTGTATTAGGGTTGACTCACATTAGACTAGTACGGTTATCCGCTTGTATCAAAATAAAAATAAAAATCAAAGCCCAAATATTTAAACTAAGCCTTCTAAAACTGACATGTAATGTCTCAATTTTTTTCTTTTTGGATGAAGTACACGTATAATTCTTAAATTTTAAGAATTATTTTATTTTTAAAAATTTTAAGATATTTTTATTTTAGCCTTTATCGTTAAAAAATATTAATATCATAAATTTTCCGTTGATGTAGCATGCATGCGTGGCAGAGGATGCTAAATTGGCGTCCTATATTAAGAGTAAGAAGTTTTGACTTGGGTTAAGTTAACCAATTAAAAACCATCCTAAAAGACTCGTTAAGTAAAGTTTTACAAATCTTAAAAATGAGCTGTTGGCCGAAGCGCACTGGTTAGAGGCAAGAGCAGAGATGATCCTTCCAACCGAGACGGTAAGCCGATAGAAAATCAGCTACAACTCTATAATCTCCGGATGTCGTAAAGGAATAATTCACTATGGGTAATGGTGACCCAAAGATGGTAGTCCCTTAGTAATGGCCACTGCAAATTGAGCTCATAAATTTTGTCAGTTTAAATCTAAAATCTGATTGTTAACTTGTTCTTAAAAGAACCTTTTATGTATTGCTCTTTAGGTGAAACTTAATTTTCTATTTGTATTTTAGATAAATTTGAATATTATTTTAGTATTGAAAATAAAAACACTAATTTAATTTTGAACTTCAAGCTGTTGAAAATTTTATTTTATCTGATAGTTTGTATAAACTATGTTTGACTCCTGATAATGGTTATATTTACTTTAATATTAAAAAAATTGCATCCAAAAAGCTTTTAATTAATTAATTTTTTAATATTATAACATAAACGATTAGATGGTTGGAGATATCATTTATCAATTTTAAATGAAACTTTGGATCTCATTAAGATTTGGGTTAGCTAATGCTTTCGCCAATTTTGTTAAGGTATTGACTTACCATTTGCCACCCCAAAGGTCCTCTTCAAGCGAGTGTTAAGGATTTTCTTCATCAATTCCCTAGCTTTCTCAAAGTACTTGATCAACTCAAGCTTTCTGATCTTGTACCTTCCTTCAATTTGTTTGATAATCAGCTGGAAATCTTCATATACATGAAGATTCTACATATCAACATTAACGGCTAACTCTAAACCTCAGTAGTGGTGTAAGGTTCTGCCAAGGAATGACGGGCAACGGGAGAAGCTCAGAGAGAGAGAGAGAGAGAGAGAGAGGGGGCGGGGGGGGGGGGAAGTGGTCCGCACCGGTCCTTGAAGACCAATAAAAAAATCATTTAAAGGGTAAAAATACTTTTAGATAGTTTTAAAATATTTAATAAAAAATTCAAAACATTTTCCTGTTTTTCAAAAGAATAAAAATATTATTAAAAATTAATTTGAAATTTCGAATTCATTAACCTTGGAGATGACATATTGAAAACACAGATTCAATAATATTATAATTATTATTATAATATAATATAGTATTATTTAAAATTTATTTCACTCAAATCCCATCAAACGTTGGCAAGAAATAAAACAGCCATACAATTAACATTTATAGCAAGAAAAAATAACCGAAGAAGTTGCAAAATTCATTACCATAGCAAGCAAATATTAGTATTGCACCAAATTGAAGCACTATTCAAAGAATGAAGTAGATCAAACTTATATCGGATTCGAAATAAGTTTGGAGCGTTGCTTCACGAACGGATTCTCATTTTATTCAACCGGCGATGGTATTCTAACAAGTCAGATGTCCACATCTCAACTGCAGAAACCAATTTAACACCCAAAATAATATTCTAGCTCAGTTACCCCTTGTATAATCTTCTTTTTTTTTTTTCCTTGTTTTGGTTGGACAAAGGATACAGATACTCCTATAGTATTAGTGATTATATAAACAATCCCCTAGCACATACAGGCAACCGTCATCTCCACCAGGAAACAAGCCGTCTGGATGACGACGACGGACACTTTCTGAATGTCAATTACTCAGTTTATGAAAACAGATAGAAAGAATGGACTAAGACCAATATCCGTGTGATCAATTCGAGCAACAATTAGCATGAAGACCTTTAGAAGGAAAAGTGGAAATTAATTATCATCTCATCTAGCAGGTACAGAACAATGCTAGGGGAGAAAAACAGTGGCACAAGATTACACAACTGAGTTTAACTGAATATTATGAAGATTCTCTCCGGTGACATGGGAACAGAGGAATTATATGGGAGCAATATTTCTGCTTCTTGAATGGAGAAAGTTAAATACAAACTGGTTCAAAATATCACTACATTTTGTTTTTATGAGGATTTAAAAGATTTGAGATCAATACGTGTCCCAAAATGATTGATGTTGTTGCTGTTCACATGTCCTGCAGCTCTAAGTATTGATACCTGCATAAAGCATAACTCATTAGATGATTATATCAGATAAACATGAAAGAGTACAGTGCATATTTAACAAAACCTATATTCCTAAAAGGCATGTTATTTTTGAAAGCATCAAACGAATTTTATTTTTATTTGATGAGAAGCAGGGACAAGCTCCATCTAGAATCAGATCCGAACTCAATAAATCACTACATGATAAATGATGACTGCTCGATCCACAACATATATATACAAACATTTAGAAAGTATGGAACATCTACTAATGAAATAATAATTAAAAAAACATGCAAAGTAAACTAATAAAAATATTGCAATATTTTTAAACGTGACGCATCAATCAAGACTGACCGTGGATATCTTGAAGCGATTATTTCTTTAAACATTAGTTCTATCATACTGAAGGATAAGAAAATTATAATGCTGAGATTACGGCATTTTTAGCATAATTCAAGCATTACTGTTCAGGTACAAAGCTTTTACTGTCATGCAATCAGGACACTTCTTTACATGACTAGTGAACTACTGAAAATTAGAGAGAATTTTGAAAGAATTAGCAACCAATTCAGATTAGAAAGTAGTAGTAGCCGATCTAGGGGAGCAAATAAGAATGCATGCTAAATAAAGTGGTAGCAGTGGTAGTAGTAGCAGTAGCTACAGCAGCAGCAGTGCGTGCAGGTAATTGCGGTATTGGCCAATCAAGCATCGGACTAGATGGCTAATTGGGCTGCACCCCAGAAGGAAATAGCCTAATAGACCATGGATTTTTCTCTAGAGCTTAATTATATTGTTACGGTTGATGTCCATGGGCTTGTCTTTCTGAGGTCATAACGGATCTCCAATCCTTGTTACCCAAAAAAAAAATAGTAGTATTGGTACTAGTGGTGGTAGTACCAGTTGTTTAAGTGATAGTGATGGTGGAGATTCTGCTGCTAGTAGAAGCAATAAGGGTGGGGGGGGGGGGGGGAAGTAGTAGTGATAGTAATGCCAGTAGTAATTGTTGTTGCAGTATACAATAATATTAACCACAACAACAACAATAACCAAAATCTACAGAGAGAGAGAGAGAGAAGACAATGCAAACCCTCTAAGAAAAGTACAAGATCATAGCCTCCCAATAGTTTGTGTATCAATCCAAAACAGTAAATGCAAGAAAAATTTCCCTTCAAGCTTAAAAACTTTTGAGGTTTTTCCTTATGCTGCATAATGCATCTCCTATAGAGAAACTAGCAGGCTAGCCCCACAAAAAATTGTTCGTTAGTCCAATATAACATGCATTTTGCATCCTAAACGACAATTTCTTAAAGAAATGAGGAAAACATAATCATTGAACAAATATATTTGTCTATGCTTTAGAATCCTGGAAAATTTTAGATATAAAAGCCCATCCAATCATATGGTTAATGCTGTGCACGATGATCACAAGTAGCCCTACAAAGAAGTGAAGCAAAAAAACAATGGCAATATAGCATAATAGTAAAGAGAGTTAATATTTTGTCTATCCACAAGCATTCACAATCTCTTTTGACATCTTATTTGCCAATTGATTGGGCTCCTATTTGTGAGGAGGACTAACTGAATTATAACCCCAAATTTCTCAAAAGGTCATTTTAAGGTTAACCAAATAACTTTGGCCAATCAGCCAAGTCTTATCAAAGATGATCTAGTTTATCATGAAAACTGACGACAATACATATAGCCAAAAGTTATACTGAAGCAGGTTTGCCAAAGCTACATAGAGAAACAAGAGCGAAATGATAATAATCCATGAGGAACCAGTAGACTAAAAAAGTTGAAGAATGGAAGCAAAACTTGTCCAACACAATTACAAAACATTAGAAGTTGCTGATATAAAACATTCATGTCATCACATAACTAATCCATCTTGGATCGTTCAGTCTGTATAGATCATGAAGTCTGATATCAAACATTACACTTGTTTTTTTTTTTGTTACACTAAATGACCTCAATTAGCCTAAATCCAGTGTAAAATTAAGGCTATTATGAGCGAAAACAGGGCATGGATCAGGTTTTAGCTTCCACAATGCACACTGAAAAAAATGGTAGAATAAATTTTGTGAATAACTCAACAAACTAAAAGGAGGTTTTCTTCCATGTTAGTCCATCCTATGGTATTATCTTGAACTTTATAATTTTTTGTCATGCTAACTTCACGTAGTATTTTCATCCTTTCTTTTGAAGCATTCTCCTGGCATCTGTTTGATTACATTTTCCAAAGATTGGACTGCATCGGTTAGTATCAACATGTTTTTCCGAGTCAACACAGGGAACTATAATATCTGATATCAGATGTCTGCAAAAGGTCAAGAAGACAAAGCTAAACCAAACAAGTAGGGCAAGCCTTATCACTCGCAGGTGTTATTGAAGTAAACCATACCATAGATGGTAGAAAAATGTCACACCGCAAGAAAACAAAGGAATTTTGACGTTCTCAGAAGACTGATACATTTCCACAAGCAAGGATTGGGACATGCTATTTATATAAAGAAAGCGAGTACCTTTGGACATTCCATGGAGTTCCCAAATAGCCAATTGCAAAGGATGAAGAGCAGTAGGCAGCAACAAGCTCGACTGCTTCCAGCCGAGAGCTTTGTGTAACCTGTTGGAAGATAATTCATGAATGATGGTTCTTATATCAGACAGGAAAGGTAACTGCATAGAGTAAACAGCAACACCTTCAGAGTGTCAGCCTGAACTAGCAACACTCCAGCACCTGTATCGTGGGACTTCTGATTGCTACTCTGTACAACTGAACGCAGGATTTTGTACATGCAGAAGCAGGACCTGACTGTGATCTGAACAGATGAAAGAAAAAAAAATTAAATGTAGCACTGATAATAAAAATGAAAACCTAGTGATTGAAGAAGAATTATATTAACTACCAATATCAATATGATAACAAACAATACAATCACCTGATAGAAGAACAAGAGTCGAATGTATAGCTTTACGTTTTTGATTCAGCTGGGAGGTGGTAGAGAATAGGAGAAATAGGAGGGGGGAAAGTAGGCTGATTGATCTTTGAATATCAGGATTTTTGTGAACTATGATTCGTCTCCAAATGGATCATGCTTTGATTGCTGTTGGAGACTAAAGCTACAACTTAGTCACCAAATCAGCAGGCCATCCATCACGTTAAAAGTCAACTCCCATCAATTTATGGTATATCCATACATATTAAAGCTCAGAAGCCAAATAGTCCCATAGAGTTTGTTATATAGTCTACTAATACAAGGAGAATAAGGAGTTTTAAAAAAGGGTACTTGTTCAACCAAATGCAGAGATGTTAAGCAAATTTGAGGTTTTTCTTTTTTCAGCTGTTCATAGGAGAAAAGCACTGGAAAAATGTAATAAAAGCAGTAAAAAGTAGATAGCCCAATCTATCTAGATGTATAATACTGCAAAAGCATACTCCAGATCCCTTCAAACCCAATTTTTTGTTCATTTTTCTTTCTATTTTCCCCCTCTTTTAATTCATTCCCATGTAAGTCCTGCCTCATCCCACTTTGACGCTTTCAATTGCATCTCACAGCACACCTCACCCACCAGATAACTTGCGTTCCTCTCCCATCCGCACTTGAACCAGAAATCCAGTCATGACCATGACCATCTATGCATTGCAAAATGGCACGTGATTGCGCAGGCCTCATGCAATACACAGGGCCATGCGCTTGAGCTATCGCACAATTGTTATCTAAGACCTCTCAAGATACAAGGATATGCAAGTAACAGTTAAGCTGTTGGAATTTGTGTATGACAGGCATACCTATTCCCAAGGAAAGTAATTATCAGCTATTAATGGCATAAAGGTACATTTATGAATGTCTCCTGTTATTTTTTTGGGACAAAACACCCATGGCCAAATACTGTAGCCAAACAAATATAGGAATAGGTGGTGGTATAACTATTCCCATTCCTTCCAGAACTAAATGCAGGCTTGTCACTTGTGTATGGATAAAATATTTATGATTCCTGCAGTTAACCTACCTAAGGCATAATATACGAACATTTTATCAATCCCATCGTGAAGTTAATTGGTTATTTTATATCATTTATATAGCTTATTATTTAGACCTTGCTTGCTTGTGCGATTCATTCATTGATAGGTAAAATCAATATATCTTTGTTTAACTATTCATTTTATTTATGATTTAAATATGTGAAGAGATTTTGGAACTTCTCTATTTATTTTTAGATTATTGATATATATTTCATTTGCACAAGTTTTATAAATCTTTTCCGTCAGTTTTAGATACCAATATCACAAAAACAATGCAACATTGTCCATGGTAAACCTAATTATTTATATGCTGTTTTGTTGTCTAGGATACAGATAAAAAGAATGCTACAGCTTGCTTTTTATTGATGTATTAATGGACATTCCTATGGAGTAAAGACAATGTATAATTAATTTATGTTGTCAGGATATGTTGTTCTTGGTATTACTTTAGTTGCAAATTTAATACTTCTAATAACACACGCAAGGAAAACAAAAGACAATAATTTGAGAATCCATACGTCCCCTTTTTGCTATATCCAAACAGCATAATTTTTGTTAACCCATTTCTTCTTTGCTTTTTGTACTTTTTATTGAAATTTCTTTTATAAGCTTTGTTAGTTAATTGTTATATATGCACAGCTAACCAAATAGATTCCAATGGTTCTTTCTTGTGACATAGTACACACACACACTATTGGTTTTTGAGATTTCTGTGTGGAGTGCAGGGGCTTTGCTAGGCCTTGTTTTTGTTGGAGATCAGCTACCTGGCCTTAGTTAATAATATGTAATGGGTAATCATGTGAAACTACCCAGATCAAGAGAACTGGCCAATTTTTAAAATAATATAGTGACAGATGGGTATATCAGCTAAAGACATGGCGAGTCAATGGGAAGTACCTCAGCAATTTCAATACTAGTTCATAAACTGATCTCATCCTCAATCTCAAACATGATTTGAAATAAATATTATAGCAACCTAGGCAGTCAGGGCAGCTTTTTTCCCTCAAACATTAGCATTAGCTGACAATATAATTCCTCCAAAGCTGATAATAGAAATTTTACATTTTATTGAAACATATTGTTCTCAAATAAAGTAAATATCTGACAAGGGAAGCCTTTTGTGGTTCAAAATAACTTGATCATAAGACCTCTCTGAGTGTCCATAGATCAATCAAGATTTTAATCCCAGAGCTTAGTTTTAACTACTAGCATAGCAATAAAAACAAAATTTTCTACGGAACCTAATCTTGAACGAGAAGACCGATCACTTCTATATAGGAGCTTCACGGATCAAGGTGTGATTTGTCAAACTTCATAAAGATTTTACAGCCTGCTCTCATAATGACATCAACCCTTTGAATGCATATATATTACTGGGCTGGCAACTATGTTAAAGAGGAACTTGCCATGAAACTTGAAGGCCAGTTGATGGCTAGGAAACCTAAGATCTTTGAAACACAGTTTCAAGATGTGCAACCACAAGCCACTCTCCTCTAAAACTAGAAAGTACTAAAATAAAGAGAGAAGGAAGCAAGGTTCAACATAAAAATGTGTTAGTCTTTATGGTACCAATTATAAGCTAGAGAATCAAACTAAAATACAAAACTAATGTATAAAATTTAATTCTGATTTAATTAAATAAAAATATCAAATGCCAATCCAGGTTAAGTAATAGAGCATACAATGATGATGACACACAACATTCACGTGCTGCAAATCCTTTTATTAAGTACTCGCCAGCACCAGTTGCACAGCAACCAACTACAAATGGAGCTCCAAAGAGATCTCTCGATGAAGCCCAGCAACCTGAACCATACATTGCCGCCAATCCAACCCGTCCATCAATCTGCAAGAACTTTAAGAATTTTAACATCTGCAGGTTAAATATAAAACAAGAAAAAAATACTTTAGTCAGATCTTAAATAATGAATCAAGACACCAAACTAACAGAGTTCAATAACAATAATCTAATGGTAGAAATACTATGTTTTATAGCTACATTTAAAATAATAAATTGGAACTTTTTGAAGATACTGAAGAAGTAAAAAAAAGTATATACAACAAAAACAGTAATGTACTGTATGGATATTATCAGTTTGATGTTTAAAGCTCCACTGCTGCTACTTCCCATCAAAGTGAAGTCATTTATAAGGTCATCAATCCAGCATAGATCTAATTAGTCAAGAAGGCTCCAAGTGATTTAGCATATTTCAGAAGCCTGCTGTTCTGAGGTCAGCTATCGAAGACTTGGTGTTTAGCCCCATGGAGGCAATTTTTGGCAAGAAATGGACCTTCCACTTTTGGCAAGAAATGACCAGTTGACAGGCAGGGCGACCTTATCTTCTGCAAGAAAAGCTCATGCAACAGCACACGACCCCCTCCCTCAAAAATGTGTTTGTCTCTTAGATGAAAAAGGATGACAACCATATAGGGAGTCACATACCTTTCTGAGGCACTTTTGAGCCAAAGTTAAATTGAAGCTTAGTTAAATTCTATTAACTGCAATCTTTCAAGGGCAACGCACATGCATCCATGCATGCATGCATGCACCTGCCTGCAAGCCAACTCACATACAGCAGGGATGTGCAGCCAAAAAACTAACATTCAATATACAAGTGACAATACGAACCTTACAAACTGCCCAAAAACTAAGCTGCAAGGTTAGCTCCAGAATCTAGTTAACTGATTACACATGTTGTCATCCAGTTCCTTGTGACTTTAATGCAGGACCCAGTTCAAACGTATGATTCAGCTGAACGAACAACCAATTAGACTTTTTTGAGTTACAGATAACAGAAGGTCATGATAACATAGTCAAAGTGTCATTATAAGAAACATCATTGTTCTCAAAACTTCCAATAAATACCTAACATGTTCACCAATGCTCGTTGGTCTAAAGCACAAAAAGCCCATATATGCATGATGTATTCATATAGAACTAATTGTGCAGGTGATAGTCACTCAACTTGCCAGCATCAACCTACAGAGTGGTGACAAAATATAGGAGAATCACGTGAAATGTGATGTTCCTAAGAGACATAGCACGTTTTCAAAAATTGCAAAAGCATCTCATGGAGAATCTAAACAAGATTCAGCAACCAAACCAAAAAAATCAGCAAGTAAATGGGCCTGGATTTGGAAAACCGTAACAGTCCTTAAGATCTGGCCTGAGTCCTGTATAACAATCAGCATGCTAAATCCAGTTTGGATCTGGGTATGGATTCTGGAGCTCTTCTACAGTTTGGATCTCCTCACTACATCTTTGTCAGCGAGACTTCACACCATATGAATTTGGGTTGGACCTACTTGCAGAATTAGGCATTTGTGGAGTATAAAGCAGAAAAAGAAAGAAATTCAATTACACAGATATCATGCAATCATCACCTTCAATGCAATACCACCACTTGATTCCCCTGATGCTATATGCCCAAAGCTATCAATACAAATAACTCCGACAGTATCCATAATGCAATCCTCTTTGATATCATCTTCTGCAGAAGGTTGTCCATCTGAATCTTTATTCTTCTTCTCAACAATGAATGATTGAGATTCCATTGCTGAAATGGAAATGAACAATCACAAGACAGCAAGATC
This sequence comes from Calamus simplicifolius, assembly GCA_900491605.1. Lineage (NCBI taxonomy): Eukaryota > Viridiplantae > Streptophyta > Magnoliopsida > Arecales > Arecaceae > Calamus > Calamus simplicifolius. The sequence goes on along the minus strand of UESW01004057.1, from coordinate 136,595 downwards.
AATAGATAGTTTTGAATCTAGCATATGCTGAAGTATATACTTTACATAACGCTAATGAAAAAGAACATGCTACATGATAGTATGCATACATACACATGCATGCATAAATAGAAATATAAATTATATGTGTATCTAAGATGATCCAATTTGTGATCAAACTTCAAGAAAAGAAGATTTAATAGGGAGACAAGAAAAATGAATAAAGAAAATAACAATGAGGAGCAGAATGCATGACCAAAGTGGAAAATCATCAAGCTCAATTTTACAAGAACAGGGATATGAGACTGGTATGCAAAACCAGAAAAATACAGATTTGACCAATTCTAGGCCCAAAAAAATCCAATGAGAATAGCTAGAACCTTCTTTGAACAATAAATACAATTCAACTATCTTTAATCCCAAAATTTGACCAGAAATAACACACTCCTTCTCATAAGAAATAGGCAATTGCGTATTAATGTTTTCAATTATCAACATATTAAGAGTTCATTTATAATCTAGGTTTGAATGTTATATAGAGAGTAAATATTCTTATAATTTAAAATTATATACTAGTATTGTAGGTTCCATTCTCTTTTTTTTATTAAAAAAAAAGTTAATAAGTTTCAGATGAATTTGTGTTATATATCTAGATGGATCATCAGAAATGATTTCCTAAAGAACTTGCAAATATCATTACGAAACCGGATTGATGAAAATGTAAGGATTGTTAAGGAGATATGTCTAATTAAAATTAAATGTATTAGAAATGGTTATTTTATGAATAAATGTCAAGTTTGTTTTCACACTACTTTTCTAAAAATAGGTGATAGAGGATAGAACAGTTGATCAGCACCTGGAGATACAGCCTAGCTGGTAAAATAGCTAACATAAGGAGACATACCCTAGCATGGCGGTTGGGAACATTTGGATATGCAAATATATGTACATAACATACAGTTAACCACATGTGCTATTTTTATATATTCATATGTCATGCTCTTTGTTATTAAGAAATGACAGTACAGACATATTTCAAATGACATTTTCGAAGATATAATAACCGATCTCAGATGTCTTTCCTCAAACGAAAAGCTGCACGAATTCTTCATTTCAAAATCATTTTTTGTAGATATTGCAGGACTAAAATAAGACCTGGTTTCACTATCGGTATTGCAGATGATCTAGAAGCAGATGTAGATTGTGCGTCAGAAGATTCACTGCATCCCTCAGCATCAGCAAGCATGGCTTTATATTTCATCCATTGTGTTTTTGCCCTCTCTGTCACCAGCCACTGTTTTAGAAAGCATCAATAAATAGCAGGTGAAACCAAAGAAGAGTATAAAAATAAGTATATACAGACAAATGAATCAGCAGAATCTTCTATCGGCATTAATTCCAATGATATATTAGAGATGAAAAGAGAGTAATGTAAAGAAACTTTTACTTCTTCCACTTCTGAAACCATGGCTCGCATGATGATGCCCTTGGATATTCCCCATTCACGAGCACCTTCAGCAACCAAGAACCTAAGTAGAAGAAGTAGAGTAAGAAGAAGATAATGTCATTTGAAGTAAAAAATCATGGAAAAATCAAACTGAGTAATATTATTAGCTCACATGTGTGGATGAGAAATATTTATCAGCTCACAAGTGTGTACATCCTCAAAAGCATGTGCCATCTTCAGAATAAACACAGTTACAGAGCAAAAGCTACATCCACCCAATCCAACCATATCTAAATTTGGGTCTAAAATCTACGCTAAAAACAGCCCATTTTCAAATCAATGTTGGGTCAGAGCCAAGTCTGAATATCTGACTTCGATTTCAGAGCCAGAATTATGTATAAAGATTAGGGAAGTCTAGGATATGGATAAAAACTAAGCTTACCGGCCTCTGTTCACCTTAACAAAACCATTCTAGAATATAGAAACTAATTGATCACAAAAGCTTACGTTCTATAAAATTGTAATAATAGCTTTGCATTATTACATACAAGCTGCTATGCTTGGCCAGGTCAGGTGTTGCTAATATTAAGTTCAATTTCAGAATATAGATCCAATTTTATTCTTGGCAGATATCCATATCCAGATATGTCTAGACCTGGACTAATCTTAGAATAAGAAGGGTCCCAAACTGAGCAGACTGATTATGTCATGTAAGATATTGCGCCAACTAAAGGTAACGTATTAAAAAATATGGCATGAACCAACAGACAATCCTTGACCACATGCATTATTATCAGAATAAAAATAGATGCTGCAAAATTTGTCACAAGTGACTAGGGCAGAAAACCTTATTGACATCATGTGCATTACCATATAACAAAATTGAAAAGAAAAGACCTCTTGAATATATAGAAATGAACTGATAAGCACTACGTAAGAGAAACAATTTCTACAACATACACAATTTCTGCTCAACTTAAAATGGTGGTAATTACAGTGGAGGTATTCGACCAAGCAGTGAAGATCCTATCATTTGCTCTTTAGCTAAGCGTGCAGCAATTTGGATGGCATTTCGTACACCTGGTCTACAATAATAAAAGGTTTGGTCAGTCCTATTGAAATATAACATTTTCTTATGCAACATACTTGAATATTAAACATCGCTAGATGTCATCTTTGTTATCTGGTTGTGTCCAAACTATATACTGAGCATTCATTTACAAGTACCTCGTACAGCTCCAACAGCTCCAAATGCTCCAGAACAACCATCCATGATACTTGCATCGCATTCTACATGGCCCATCTCAGTCAAATTTGAACCTCGACCTGCATTTGTGATTGGATCATCCTACAGCCAAAATAACATGCCCTTAAAACATACATTACCTCAAAAATGAAATTAAACCAAAGTAATTTCAACCAAATTAAAAACAATTTTGGTCAGCATGAATCAGCCAAAAGATGAATGAGATGGTGAAATATTCACTAAGCAAGTGAATAAAAAACATTACAGCTTCATTGGCCCAAGTGCTCTGTCCTGTTTGAACAGACACAATAATGAAATCAAAGCATCCATAAGCAAGAAGCAGTCAAGTATCGGCAAATTGTGTTCATGTGCCTGAGGTGCCCTTTTACAATTTTACACCAATCTTTTCAATTAATAAAAGCAGATAACAATAATAACAACATCTTAGAGTAGTAAAAGAATGAATTGGGCTGTTGGACTATGAACCACAGTTTTGGTCTTTAAAGTTTAAGTACTGATAATCAACCGATGGTAATGAATAAATGATTAAATAATGCACAAAGTCCTTATTGCAGCAAGAAAAAGAAGGACAAGCAAAAGGATACCCACAAGAATTTCATACTCACACTAGAACATAAATCCAATAGCAAAACAAAAGATGAGATCTCTAAAGTCTAAAAAATTCAGAATTTCAAATAAATTGTCAAACAGAGCACTTCCTGCAAGGTAATGGAAAAGAAATATTATCTAGAAAGTGTCAAGAGAATGCATCACATCTTAGCAAGATGTTTAGAATTAGATGTAAATCTCATTAGGAATGGAATCCACAAAACATAGGAGTGGAGAACCTAAGATGGTCGACTATCACTCAAAAAAAATACCATACGACAAAATTTGCAGCCAAAATTAGAAAGTAATATGGGAATATGCAGTCAAAGTAATTTTAATTTATATAATCAGACATGCCAATTCTTGGACTCAATTTTGTCCTCAAGAATGGCATGTGAAATCATGGTTTTGTCTTTAATCTTTGTGTTACCATACGAGGAACTTTCTTAGCCATTTCTTGCATTTCATCTTTCCACTTGGCATTGGTTGTCGTTAAATCTGTTTTTATAAATAACCACAACAACAACAATAACAAAGCCTTGTTGGGAAAAGGCTTAGATGAGTTGAGAACAATAATAACAAAGCCTTAATCCAAATCTAATTAGGATTAATTTTTAATAACTTGATAATTTTTAATATAAAAGAAAAAAGGTTTGGTTGTCTCTAAATTCTTTACATGAGCACTCTCAAGATCTATTAGTAAGCATGTAGTTTTTGTTTATGAAGGATGTAGCTCCTGGAGAAGGACAAATAGAGGGCTTCTAAATCTGCCATAAACAACAAAACAGGATTTGGTTACTCTAACTTCCATAGGAGATCAGCAGAGGCTGAATTTTGAAGCACAAAAGAGATTCAAATTTCAAACAAACATTAGCATACAAGAGAATCTTTCAACTATTCAGAGAACATAGCAGTTATTTATGGGACAAATATCCAAGAATAATCGCATTTACAAGATATAATATGTCTCAGATAAAAATATACACTTCCCATTTGAGTCCAGGTTTACATTAACAGCTGTTACTGACCTCCAACACTTGAATGGCAGCTGAAACCGCATCTAAGCATCCACCATCATCCTTAAAAAATAACAGATCATCAGTTGGTTACCCTCAAACAAATGAATAAGCACCATGCTTCTTTATAAAACTTTATTAACTTTGGATGTATTCATACAGAAAAGTTGACGTAGATGTCATGGATCTAATTTTTTCCTTGGGAATACATCAATCTTCTATAGAAGAGCTCAATGAAACCAAAGTGATCTAGCAATCAGCACCAGTAGATTTACTTTCTAAATCAATTAATGTTGACCTGCATTCTGGAAGTCAATGGCTGACATATAGAATAGTAAATATTAACTAGTTAGGCTTTCACACATGTCTAGTGACAATGGTAAACAAAATAAGGCATAAAATAGCTGGACCTTTTACATGCAGAATACTAGTTATTAACATAATTAATATATTATTTTGAAATATAAAGCAAATAGGATGCAGAATAAATAAATCACAATTGATGGCATAGAATGAACTACTAATAAAAAGGGATACAAAGTTAAATTAATAAAAGAGACATCTGAACAAAGCAAGGTCTAAGGGAAACCAACCATAAATCCACAGCATTATGGGTACAATAAGAACTGAGAAATATTACAGCATTTAAATGGAAAAAGCACAACAATGAACATGCTTAGGATACTTCATCTACAAACAAAATGAAACACAGCATTTTGACATTTAGTTGATCCAATGTATCGGTGGTTCAGTTATCTCTAAAGATTGTAAGTAAGTTTGTTGAAATTAAAATGATGTAACGAATCCAGAAAGTAGACTGGACTAAATTACCAGAACACAATTAAAATATAAATTATGAATTCAAATATTATAAAAGGAAGGAATAAAACGTCAGTGGTCAACTAGGGCAAACATTCAACAAATGGTACAAATTTTCAATCATAATGGCAATTTGAAAAAATAAGGATATGAGGACAACATGGAGAATTTGAAAAAATAAGGATATGAAGACACCATGGAGACCCTTTTTTTTATAAAAAAAGGGAAAACAGGAATTCTAAGTGTATAACAATCAGTGCAATGCTTTGACCTCTAAGTTCAAGTAATGTTCCTGGTCAATCTTATTATATTTTCTAACAAGGAAACACAGATTCCTTGATGAAAAAAAAAAAGTGACAGTGTTACTGTAAAGAAGCAGTTGAGAGTTGGATGTTGAAGGAATTTAAGGAGGACAATTATTCATTTCACGAAAAACTACAAAATCAGTCTGATAAACACAAATCTTGAAGCGGATTGAAGATCAAGTCCAAAACTCTATAAGCTGACATCAAAGCTGGGATACAAAGTAAGGGAAAGGAAATACAGCCGGCTTTTTTTTTTTATCCTTCTTGTTCTGTCGCTTTGATGTTTGTATTTGCTACCGTTCACTCTTTTCTTTGCTCAAGCATGCCGGCAGAACAGCTAGAAAAATAAGAACCTCTTTTCAGAAAAAGAGGCTATTCAGAGAGCACTGTCACTAGAGAGAAGCAGTGGAGTTTAAAAGAGATAAAGAGAATGGAAAACTAGATCATGATAACAAGAACCGAGCTAAAGACAGAAATCTTGAAATCCAACCCCATAACCGGCATCAAGAAAAGAAGAATAAAAAATAAACACAACATCTCAAAAAACGATTCAGGGCGACAGTGATGCAAACCCTAGAAACTTGAAAGTTTGAGGGTAAACCTTTCGAAGAACGGAAGCCGCAGCGAGGCAGGCTCGCTTCATGGCTCTTCTAAAGGCCTTCTCGTTGGAAGGGGAATGGAAGCCCGCTCCCACATGAACAGCGACGAAGAACCTTCTCGGGTTTGCTTCGCCCTCGCCCTCGCCCTCGCCCTCCATTTCTAGGGTTTTCGCCGCCTCTGTGAAGCTCTCTCTCCTGAAGGAACGAGGGGATCCCTTTCGTTCTGCCCATTTGCTTTGAGAGGATTTATAAGATGGTTTTATAACAGGATATTAGTTTTCAATGTCGTCAATCCTTACCGACTTGACGCCAAGCGATGCCGCGGCCGCCGTTTGTTTCGCGATGGATATTGTCCAATGGGCCCGTATCCACGGTAAGGTAGTTTGATAAAAAAATATTATTTATGAATAAGTATATCAGATAGAGTTTATTTCGTAGCTATTTTTAGGGATATTTTTTGGTTATCCTATTCATCGTATCAAATACAAAAAAGATAAATTCATAGGATAACTTTTTTTTACTCTTATTTGAAGGGATAACCAGCTATTCCTGCATTCTCTAGGGAATAAATTAAGGGGATATCCAATAGATTATCCATTTAATTAACTTTATTTCCAACTATCCCTTAGGTAGTATTTGATAGAAAAAATATTATCCATGGATAAGTGTACGGGATAGAGTTTGTTCCCTCGCTATCCCTAGGGATATCCCTTGACTATCCCATTGATCATATCAAATGCAAAAAGGTAAATCCATAGGATAACTTTTTTTTACTCTTATTTGGAGGGATAACCAGCTATTCCTGCATTTTCTAGAGAATAAATTGAGGGGATATCCTATGGTTAACCATGGTTAACTATGGATTATCTCTTTGGTTAACTTTATTCCCAGCTATTCCTTATAGTTATGGCTTTTGGGAATAAGAAAGGATATCCAAGGGATATCCCCTTTTATCCCCTATTTCAAACACTACTTTATAGTTATAACTTTTGAGAATAAAAAAAATATCCTCTCTTATTTTCTATTTCAAACACTATCTAACAAACAGCAGCGTGTGGGACAATGGCTACGAATGCGAAATATGCTGGGAACAAGTCCCTCGTCAAATGAAATATATATTATAACTACCATGATTGCAAATCCCACTCGGATGGCCAAATAAATATTATATTACAACCAAGTGTAAATTTAATTTTATCTTTAAATTTATATAATTTATAAATTTTAAAAATAAAAAATAAAAAAATTATGAAACCTTAAATTCATATCCAATATAAATTTGAAATACAAACATCTCTTCCCTCCTTAGGTTCATATGATTCATGGATACTATGAACGAAAAAAAAGTAAAAAGAAATTAAAATTATTCCATAATTTATAGACTTGACTATATTTTAATATAATAAGCTCATAACAAAATTCAAAGCTATTCATCTTTTTTTTACTTTTTATTTTTAGGATTCGTAAACTATATGAATCAAAGAATAAAAAAATAATCAAATTTATACTTGGCTATATTCTGTATAAGGTAAACTTTGCTACATTCGAATGTAACAAAACTTAAATCCGATCACCTCTCTTATCCTTAGTTCGATAAAAATCTTAGGTAGTGTTTGAAATAGGGGATATCCTCTCTTATTCCCAAAAGCCATAACTATAAGGTAGTGTTTGATAGCCTAAAAGCTATTCCTGGATAAATGTACGGGATAGCATTTATCCAGGGGATAGCTGAGGGAATAAGCATTTTTTTAAAATTACAAGTTTACCATCAAGGGATAACATTAGTTGTTCCTGGGTTCCCTAAGGAATAAGTTCAAGGGATAACCCATGGTTAACCATGGGTTATCCCCTCTAGTTAAATTTTTTCAGACCTATCCCTTCTAGCTATAGCATTTGGGAATAAGAAGGGATATCCAGGGGATATCCTTCCTTATCCCCCATATCAAACACTACCTAAGGGATAGCTGGGAATAAAGTTAACCAAAGAGATAATCCATGGTTAACCATGGGATATCCCCTCAATTTATTTCATAAAAAATATAGGAATAGCTGGTTATCCCTTCAAATAAGAGTAAAAAAAAGTTATCATATGGATTTACCTTTTTGCCTTTGATATAATCAATGGGATAGCCAGGGGATAAACTCCATCCCGTACACTTATCCATGAATAATATTTTTTCTATCAAACACTACCTTAGCGATAGAAAAAGTAAAAAAAAATGGATCTAAGGGATAAAAAAGGTGAATAGATCTTGAGTTTTGCTATATTGAGTGTAGTCAAATTTATCTATATATATATATATATATAGAGAGAGAGAGAGAGAGATAGAGAAGAGGATAAACTTAGCTATATTCAAATTTAACAAGCCTATATTCGACCATCCATTCCATCCTTAGGTTTGCATAATTCATGAATTTTAAAAATAAAAAGATTTAAAAAAATTAAATGGCTTTAGAATCAATATATGCTGGTATTAAAATTCGTTTCATATAATTTTAACAAAAATGTTTTTATTTTGAATCAGATGATATAAGTTTCACATTGACGTTTTAAGTATTTGAACAACTCAACAACTTGCATATTAAAAATTATGTAATTTAAAGACTACTAACTCATGAATGAAGTGATCGAAAATGAAATCCCATTATTTTTAATGTATAAGCTGTATAAAGATGCTACGCCACATCCAATGACTTGATTTGAATGTTGGTACGTAACCTTCATATTTAAGTCCGGCATTATTCTCTTTCATCAAATATGTCTTAGCAACCTTAACCTACTTTGAAAAGGGGCACAAATTCCCCTCCCCCGAATATCCAGCTAAAATCTGGGCATATAAATAAACTAGGTTTTTTCTTTAAAAAAAAAAATCCCACCCAGCCACTTTCTTTTCTCCTTACAGAAGAGAAACATCGTTAATCTTCAAAGCATTTTTCTATCTCGCTTTATATTCCATGAAAAAACCATGGCCAAATTAGCGTCAGATGTGATATCTTGAATCCCCAGACTTCTGGAGATGGAGGTTGCTCCAAAAGAGCTGACACAAAAAGAAAAAATGGCAATGTAGCATTCTGGAGGAATGGCATGCAGTGACGAGCAGAAGCTTAGAATTGCAACGTTTAGCACCGTAGCATCTTGTTGATGAAAAAGATATGCCTCAATTAATTGTGGGTCATCTTTTGCATAATCTTTCTGATCATAGTATTTTAAAGGCAATCAAACTACTGTTAACTACACGGTATGAAGGTTTTAGAATGCCAGGAACAATAGAAATTTTCAAAGTGACAAATTTATCTCAGATGATATTGTGAAATATAGGTCTTTATTCCGATTCCTGATTTACACTAGAGTAATCCTGGTACTCAGTGCTCTCTTATCTCCGTCAAGAAAAGCGTCTCTTAATTATCTCTTCCTTTTGGTCTATTAAAGGTTAATTTTGATGGACCTGTAATTACTGAACAGTAGCTAACAGGGATGTATTTATTAAGAACAGTAAGGATTGTTTTATGTTCTGAGCTAACAACGGCTTAGTTTTTTTTTTTTTTTACAAGCGATCGATCATACCACTCTGAGATGAGTCAAATCCGAAGTATCAAAATAAATAATTTACTCCAAAAGAACCGGGTAGGAGTTACCAAAATACCATTCCCACTATCTAGAATGACGAGCTACAGCAGAGGCAACCCAATCCGCTGCAGCATTGGCTTCCCTATAAATATGACGAATCAACGGAGCAGAGGTAACATGGAGAGAAGCTCAAATATCAGTAATTAGGGGTTATAGGAGGGGTAGATATCATCATCCCGTCTGATCCAACAGATGACCATCAGAGAATCTTTCTCAATAACAACCCAATGAAAGTGCAAAATGCGTATAGCATATATAGTTTCAGCCCAAGCAGCCTGCACAACGGCTTAGTTTGATTTATGTATTGCAGTTGTTGCCGCCGGGATCCATCCTCCAACTCGGGCGCAGTCGATCTCCAGGGGGCGGACCTGCACACAAGTCCTCGCGCGAGAGGCGTTGGGGGTGGCCCTCCGCGGAAGACCCTCCGACGCTCAAGTCAGTGGGAGGAAATTGGCGATCAATCAGAAAATGGGAAGGTGGATCTCTCCGGAAAGTCTCTCTGGGGGGCGGCCGATCGGAAGCTCTAAGAGGTGAGAGCACCGACGAACAGCAGGAGAGCAGGAGAGTGGGAGTGAGGGTGTGAGCGCGTGCGTACCTGATGGAATCTGTGAGCATGGTACTTATAGGCTGTCACCTGGATCTTGAGCGCCTTCCGGAAGGTTCAGAGGTTGTTAGGATACGGAGGTGGATCGTATCAGGCCGTTGTGGGGCTGTTGGGATCCATATCTTGTCTGTTAGGGGATCGACGGCTAGGAAAGCTCCTTGATGGCTTGAGATCTGGTAGGTGCGTAGGTCTCAGGTAGCCTTGATAGGTTCTAGACCACTTCTCAGCATGATTCCTTGCCTAGGATGCTGTTACAGTAGGCTTAGGCTCTCCCGCGTCAAGTTCCGCGGAGGTGAGTATTGGATCGTGGGTCGTTCAGTGAAGCCGGGCCATGGAGGCTCGGGGGGGCGAGCTATGGGAAGTTCGGGGGAGCCGAGCTATGGAAGCTCGGGGAAGACGAGCTAGGGAAGCTCGGGGGAGCCGAGCTATGGGAAGCTCGGGGGAGCGAGCTATGGAAGCTCGGGGGAGCTGAGCTATGGAAAGCTCGGGGAAGACGAGTTATGGAAAGCTCGGGGAAGCCGAGCTATGGAAGCTCGGGGGAGATGAAGGGAGGAGGTCGGTCTTAGCCTACTTGCACGAATATTAATGCAATGACGGTTTTACCCCCTAACACATGCCCTCCACTCCCTAGTTCGAAGTGTAGGTTCGGGCATAGGGAGTATAAGTCCAAGTGGCACGCCTTGTATGGGGCGATTTGGTTTAGACAGCCCGTGCAATGATGCTCTAATTAATGCGGCAGGGTCCTCATGCCTTCGTGGGTAAGGCTTCTCCAAGGGTGGCGGTTGGGAATATGCCACGTCGCGAATCCTGATTAATACGGCGTTTGTCGAGGCGGTTTCGAACGCCTGGGGCGAGGCGCCTCGTCCTTTCAAGATGGCTTCCTTAGTGGGGAAGAAAAGCGGTAGCCGTGCTATATATATACATTTGTTCGCAGTATTCTCTCGTTTTGTTTCTTGAAGAGTCCCCCCCGCAATGCTCGCCGTTTCGCCTGGTGCTTTTCTCGGCTAGGATGACGATGAGCCCCGACGACGTAGCTTCGGAGATCATTGCTGAGGATTTGGAAGAATTTATCAGAGGTATGGCATACCCTCAGATGTCGTTCTGCAAGTGCCGGAGCCTGGACATAGGGTCTCGCGAGACCTGGAGCGCGGGGTCTTCGTTTATGAAGACAGCTTGAAAGCAGGCTTCCGTTTTCCTCTCCACCCTTGGTGAAGGAGATCATGACCTATTACAACATCTGTCCGACGATGGTGGCCCCAAACAGCTGGCGGAGCATCATCGGATTTATCTCAATGTGCCACCAAATTCGGATTGTTGCCACTCTCCCTCTTTTCCGTGCCTGTTATCATCTGATACCCGGAAGGAAATCAGAGTGGCCATATATTGGACCTCGAAGGTCCTTCAACGTGATTGTGGATAAGCCGTCCTTTATCAAGGGATGGAAGAGTCGATTCGTTATCACCGAGGGGAACATTGGTTCCGACTTCCCTCGGAAATGGGGAAGCTTTGCCAGGGATGCGGAAACGCATCCGGTTTTGTCAGAGCAGGAGGAGAGAGATTTGGACGTCCTTCGCAATGGCCAAGTGTTTTCGGCCAACGATCTATTATCGAAGGGGGCCCTCTTCGTCGCCGGGCTTAGCCCCCTGGATCCGCAAGGTGAGTTTTTCCCTTTTACTTTCTTCGCTGCGTGCTATCCCGACGAACGTGTTTGGATTTAATCGCATATGTTCCATTCTTGCAGCCAAGAGGTCAGCATTGTTGAGCCTCGCCAAAAGAAAGAGAGGCAAGCGTTCAGGGGAGAGCGGCGGCGTGGATAGCGGTAGGCCCGAAAAAAGGGCTCACACCTCCTCAAGGAGCTCGCCGGACGCCGGAGCGGCCATGATAGAGACGCCAGGGACGAAGGAGGATCCAGGAAGGACAGTTGCGATCCCTTGCCCTCCCGTATTGGAAATATCGGATAGTTCAGATGAGACTCCGATGGCCCATCCGGCTGTGTCCCCTACGAAAGAGGAATCGGCGACGGATTGGCGGAAGCGATCGCTTCTGGGGGGCCTTCCGCCTCCGTGGGACCACTACTGACTCTGGTAGGAGGGGGAGAGGGAACAGCTGCAGTCGATGAGGTCCAGGGCGAACTCCCTCTTGGTCTTTCTGCGGGGGAGTCCGGTGGTAGCGACGCTGGGTCTCTCGCGGCAGTCCAAGAAGCAGGCCAGATAGAGGCTCCGACGGAGCCTGCAAGGGAGGCGCAAGTGACAGCGACGGAAGGAGGCGCGATGGAAGAGGGATCTCAGCGAGATAAGAGTCCCGCGATGGAGACTCCTCCGAGAAAGATTTTGGGAAGGTTGGCGCTTGGGTTGACCGAGTTATCTGAGGAGACTCAAGCCAAAATTCTGATGGAAGAGGCTGGGAAGCTGAAGGCTTCTAAGTTGGAGGCCGCTCGGGTTGGCTCCTTGGGCGAGATGACCAGCCCGGTAGCTCGAACGCGGGTGTTGAGGAGGCATTTTCTGCCTTAATGAGGTCGGCCTTGTATCCGGGTGCAGATCCCTCGGCGGACAAATTTGTGGATACGGAGTTGGTCGATGCCGCGTTTGGGCAACAGGGAGTGGCCGAAAGCATCTACCTTCTCCCCGATATTGACAATTCGACCCTTATGAAGATGATGCGGGCCTATGCCTCTCGGGTGAGTTATCACTCTTGGGCACCGGATGCTTTTTGATTGACTTAATCGTGAATTTTTATCATTTTTTGTCCCGCAGAGTGTACTGCTTTCTCGGGCGATGTGCTGGCGTCTGAGTTTGGCGACGGGGGCCAGCATTCAAGCCAGGAGAGACAACGCCGAGCTCCGATCGTGAATGAAGGTGTCCGAGAAGTTCGAGGAACTTATGGCTATTAGTAACAGGGGTTTGGAGGGGATGAAGGCGGCACATCAGGCTGCTCTAGCCGAAGTGTCTAAGCAGAAATGCAAAGTGGAGGAGTTGCAGGGACTCCTGGCGAAGAATGAGGACGCGTGTCTGGAGCTGGCTAGAGTTAAGTCAAAACATTCCGAGGAGGTGAAGGTGATGCGGCGGGAACATAGTGAGAGTTTAGGTTGGCTGGGAAGGGAAGCTGCCGACGAGAGAAAGCGCCTGACCAGAATGCTCGATGAGGTAGAGGAGAAACTGAAGCGGCGCGATGACGAGATCGCCGACTTGAAGGCCGGCGCTAAATGGCACCAAGGGATGATGGCTCGGGTGAGTAATGAGCTATCCCAAGCCCGGGGAGAGGTCGAAGCCAAACAGTCGAGGATTAATGTTCTCCAGGAGAGGGTCGAGCTGGTCGGAGCTGATAGGACAAGGGCCAGGGGTGAGGCTGAGGAGCTGGCCAAAAGGTTGGCCAGACGAGAGGAGGAGGTACAATCTCATTCCTCCACCCTTTTTTGTTTCTTTAGTTGGTCTCATGTGATGCCGACTGATTTTGGTTTTGCAAACAGCAAAGTTAGAGTTGGAGAATCGGGCTCTCCAAGGCGAGCTCGTGTCTAGCCGCAATAAGGGCTCAGAACTCGAGGCGAGGTCCAGCGAGTTCGAGGAGCAAAACGTTATTCTGCGGGCTCAAGTTGCAGAGGCTAAGAAGCAAGTTGCTGAGGCTAAAGTGCAGCTCGCCATACTCAAGGGGGAACGGGATGCGATCGGCGTTGACGCCTTCCAACTTGGAATGGAAGAGTGTAAAGACAAGATATCCAGTGAGCACCCGGAATGGGATCTCTCTTTTCTGGATACTGAAGCTCCTGATGCCGGTGAGTCCAAAGGAGAAGAGGAGGATGAATACGTCGACGTTTCTGATACCGATCTTGGTGTTGTCCCAAGTCCTAGCAAGCCGCAGCTTCTGAAGGACGATCGCAAACTGCTGCTGAAGGGGCAAAGGCATTAGAGAAAGGTGAATCTAGTCACACCTCTGTGGATGTAGCCGAGGATTCCTCCCAAGCTGATGTGGTTCCCGGCCTTTAAGGGCCACCTCTGTGTTTTGCTTTTTGAAAATCTGACTGATGTTTTTCAATGAATGAACTTTCTGTTTCTATTTGAGTGTTTTTCTTTGGATGGCCCTTTGCTCCAAATTTTACCTCAATCGCAAGCGACTTATGGCTTGTTGACGCTTTTTGGGTCATCTTTATTTCGGGATCAAGGGAATGCATTGGCTTGGCCCAAGGTGGGGCGATAGTCTTGAATGGCGAACCGATAGATGATCTGGTTCGGTTTGTGTCTAATTAAAACTTGAGAAATGAAGCCAGTCGGTTAAGACCGATGGACCAGGTAGGTCGGCTTGAACCGACAGACGGAATAGATCGGCTAGGGCCGACGAGCAAAGTAGGTCGGCTAGGCCGACATATGAGGGCGGTTGCCGAAGTATTTTTCGCTTCCTTTGGTCACTTCATTTTTCGTTGAGTGAAAGAATAGTTTGTTTATCCATCGCGCTTGTTTTTGTTTTAAGACGCTCAACCTTGTCGCACGGGTTCCTCGAGCGACTAACCTCGCCGGGAAGCAATCAACGAACAGTCGGTTTTTGTATCTTTTGCTAACCTGCCAGCGCCCTGCCGTTCTGCAGGTAAACCGGTTTTTATTTCTCCGAAATTAATGATACGGCACTGCGGGGAACATAAAGCTGTTTTGGCGTTTCCCGAAAGGTGTTCCTTTCCCATGCAGGTCGTTTTGACGTACGGCGCACGCAGCCGCTTACCATTGGAAGACATTATTTTTGTAGGACGATCTTCTGATCCTGCCAGTTTCGTAATGCCGGCAGATGATTCTCTGCATTTAATGATCGCGATTCGGGATCAAGAGGAAATCTCCGCATGCATCATAGTTCAGGCGGTGGGCTCGGCGTGCAATAGGGCGCCGCTTTCATCCTGGGAGGCCACATGGAGGTATGGCCTAGGTGTTTGAATCTCGGGGCCTTTGGCCTTGGTAATTGTTCCCGGTCCATTTTTGGCCTATAAAAAGGGGAAGTGGGGTTGTGTTAAGTCATCCCCAAAGTTTCATTCCCATTAGAGTTTCCACCATGGTCGTTTCTCTGCTGTTGCGAGCGAAAGGACTGAGCTTTCCTCTTACAAGCCCTTCGCCACCAGATAGCTGGGGTGATAAAGAGGCTACCGAAGGATAGCTCGCCCTTAGGGGATGAGTCCCGGAGATCATATGGAGAGCGCACAGGGAGGGCGCAGAGATCACACAGAGAGCGCACACATGCTCTTCCAGTGTGACCTTTGTGGTTCCCCTTCGGGGACGTATGGTAGGGGGTGCACGCGAGCTCCCCATGGTTTGAGTGAATTTCGCCTCCTCCCTTGACTTGGATTCCTGGGCTCGTCCGCCTGGGGAATCTTTTGCCACATGGGGAGGGGGTGAAAGCGTGTTGCCCGCCGACTCCTTGTCCTTGAGCATTGGCAAGGCAGGGCGGTGCACACTCGGTTTGGGAGAGCATTCCGATGCCAGGGTCCGCTGGCTTCCTATCTGCTCGCCGAGGGTCCCTCGGTTGGGTGGTCTGGGATGGCCTTCCGTCCGCCCTTTCCAGTCACCCTTATATCTCGGTTGGGTCACCGAGATATCATTATTGACTGAAGCTGGCCGCAACTATTGGTCCATGTCGCCCGGCCATTATCGGCTCGAGCTGACTGGATGCGGCTTATCTGGTTCGGCGGTCGAAAGTCGGAGCATCACAGTTGCCCAGATCTGCTTTGTACTTGTCTTTATTTTATGCATTTTGATGCTCTTGTAACGCCTTTCAAACATTTGTAATTGGTTTTGATGGCAATGAAATAAAGAGAGTTCTGTTCTGTTTCTCGATCTTTATCTCTTTTGTGCCGAGCTTGTTGTTGTTGTTCATGGGGTACAAAGGCATCCCGCTCGTTCTTAGGCGAGGATCCCGCGCTATCCGAACTAGTCGGGGTTCACAAGCGATGGTTTGGAGATTGTTCGGCGGAACACGCTCCTTATCTTGGTTTGACGCTAGGTGATTTATGTCTCGCTCGAATATTCACGGCTCGGTCTTGCCGAGGTTCGGAAAATTTTTACATGGCCCTGCCGAAGTTCGGAGAACTTGTTGCTCGGCCCAGCCGAGGTTCGCAAAATTTTTACTTAGCCCTGCCAAGGTTCGGAGCATTGTTGCTCGGCCCAGTCGAGGTTCGAAGAATTTGTAGCTCGGCCCAGCCGAGGTTCGGAGAATTTTTTACTTGGCCCTGCTAAGGTTCGGAGAATTTGTTGCTCGGCCCAGCCGAGGTTCGGAGAATTTTTTACTTGGCCCTGCCAAGGTTCGGAGAATTTGTTGCTCGGCCCAGCCGAGGTTCGAAGAATTTGTAGCTCGGCCCAGCCGAGGTTCAGAGAATTTTTTACTTGGCCCTGCCAAGGTTCGGAGAATTTGTAGCTCGGCCCAGCCGAGGTTCGGAGAATTTTTTACTTGGCCCTGCCAAGGTTCGGAGAATTTGTAGCTCGGCCCAGCCGAGGTTCGAAGAGCTTTTTACTTGGCCCTGCCAAGGTTCGAAGAATTTGTAGCTCGGCCCAGCCGAGGTTTGAAGATTCGGGGCTCGGAGAAATGACTTAGTTGCCACTATGAGCCGTAGTGTTAGGTCCCTGCGGCGCTTGGTGAGGGGCGTCGAGATGGGCGGTACATGGTCACGCTTTTCATTTATGACGTTATCCCTCCCGAGGGGACGAGTCACCGTCAGGCGCTGGATTTCTTTCTTTTTTGCGCCTCCCAAAAAGAGGGCCAGCTTTAAAAGAGCTTGGGGAAGTGTCGGGAGCATTTATGACGGGGTCGGCAGATCGGGAAGTACTCTGTTCAGGGGGGTTCCCGAGCAGTCCGTACGTGTTTACCGATCCTTCTCGGGATGGGGCATGGCCCTTCGGATTCCACATGCACTAAAGCGATGACATGTGGCGAGTTCTCGTAGGTCGGTGGCTTCAGTGCGACCAATCGAGATACTCGCCTGGCAAGTATAAATATGACCGAGGGACGTTGGTCTTAGCCATCCCTCGTCTTAAGCCTCGAAGCAGCATTCGGCCATGGGCTCTCAAGGACGACGATCATCTGAGGAATTGCATGCGTTGATCAACGGTTTGCTTCACCCGCCAAGTGGCCGTTCCACGATTACTGTTGATGGGTTGGGCTTGGCATCGACCCTTGCGAGCCAACAGCGGCTCGTGAGGGTCGTCGAGGAGTACGTGGATGTCTCCACAGGGAGGCGGAGGCCCTGCGCCGGGTGGCGGACCGGCAGAGGGAGGAGATCGTGTCGCTCCGCCAGCAGGTCGCTGACCTTACTGAGCGCCTGGAGGACCTGCTGGCGTCTGGGAGCGACGCGGAACCTTAGTTAGGGCCTCCTTTGCTCTTTGTTTTTTTTTTGTTTTTTCTTGTACTTTCCTTCCTCAATTAATGAAAAAAGGCCCTTTTTGAACAATCTTCTTATTTCATGAGTTTTTAGCTCTAAAGAATGCCACTCGTATCATAGCTGGGGAGCCTGGGTGGCTCCACTAGTTTACGCGCTGAGTCATGGCTCTGTTTGAGATAGGCGCTTTGTTCGGCTGGTTATAGGGGCGTTGCCGGAGGCACATTCTTTGTGCGTGTTGACGGTTTCCACTTAGTGTGCCTTTTTCCAAACTGGCCGAAGTTCTGGGGACTATTTGGAAGTCCTCTGGCTTTAACCGGGGCCTGCGTACTTCGGTTTTCCGCCGGTATTTTAGCCTGAATTTTTTCTCGACCCAACCGAGGTTCGGAGAATTTTTTACTTGGCCCTGCCAAGGTTCGGAGAATTTGTAGCTCGGCCCAGCCGAGGTTCAGAGAATTTTTTACTTGGCCCTGCCAAGGTTCGGAGAATTTGTTGCTCGGCCCAGCCGAGGTTCGAAGAACTTTTTACTTGGCCCTGCCAAGGTTCGGAGAATTTGTAGCTTGGCCTAGCCAAGGTTCGAAGAATTTTTTACTTGGCCCTGCCAAGGTTCGGAGAATTTGTTGCTCGGCCCAGCCGAGGTTCGGAGAATTTTTTACTTGGCCCTACCAAGGTTCAGGGAATTTGTAGCTCGGCCCAGCCGAGGTTCGGAGAATTTTTTACTTGGCCCTGCCAAGGTTCGGAGAATTTGTTGCTCGGCCCAGCCGAGGTTCGGAGAATTTTTTACTTGGCCCTGCCAAGGTTCGGAGAATTTTTTACTTGGCCCTGCCAAGGTTCGAAGAATTTGTAGCTCGGCCCAGCCGAGGTTCGGAGAATTTTTTACTTGGCCCTGCCAAGGTTCGGAGAATTTGTTGCTCGGCCCAGCCGAGGTTCGGAGAATTTTTTACTTGGCCCTGCCAAGGTTCGGAGAATTTGTAGCTCGGCCCAGCCGAGGTTCGGAGAATTCCTGTTCAGACAAGTAGCTCGGTCGTGCCGAGGATTGGTAAGCAGCATCTATTTCTTTTCGCAACCTTTGGCAATGTAGTGCATAATGATTTGCATTGCAAATTACGAAAAAACGTGTCGACAGGAAGGCATAATGAGGCATATAAAAATGGACTTGGAGAGGACGTACCCTATTGATAATATTTACGGAGATTGTCTGAGTTCCACATCCGGGGGATGGATTTTCCATTCAAATCTTGTAGCTTGTAGGTTCCCGGTCCAATGGTCTCCGCTACCTGGTATGGGCCTTCCCAGTTTGGCGCCAACTTTCCTTGTTTCAGCGGTTTGAAAATAGAGGCTTTTCGAAGAACAAGGTCGCCAGGTAGGAAGGCTTTCCCTTTGACTCTGGAGGCGTGGTAACGGGCCACCCTTTGTTGATATGCAGCCACTCTGATCCGGGCCTTTTCTCTGATCTCCTCCACCAGGTCGAGGTTAGTGCGGAGCTGATCGTTGCTAGCTTCCTCTGAGTAGCTTTCCACCCGCAACGATGGGAGACCTATTTCCACAGGGAGAACGGCCTCTGTACCGAAGGCCATCCGGAATGGGGTTTCACCTGTCGGGATTCTCGGGGTGCGGTAGGCCCATAGAACATGATGCAGCTCATCCGCCCACTTGCCTTGAGCTCTGGAAAGGCGAGCTTTGATCCCCTGAAGGAGGGTCCTGTTGGTCACTTTGGCCGCTCCGTTGGTTTGTGGATGCCCGACCGAGGTGAGGTGGTGACGATTCCATGCTCCTCACAGAACTAGCGGAATTTGGAGTTATCAAACTGCTTACTGTTATCGGTGATTATGGTGTGCGGGAGGCCGAATCGGCAGATGATGGACCTCCATACAAAATCTCTGGCTCGTGCCTCGGTTATTTGTGCAACTGCTTCCGTCTCGACCCATTTAGTGAAGTAGTCGATGGCGACAAATAGGAATTTCCGTTGTCCCGTGGCAAGCGGGAATGGGCCGAGGATGTCCATCCCCCATTTGGCGAAAGGCCAAGCGGAGGATATGGAAACTAGTCCGGCGGAGGGGAGCCTTTGGATGCTTGAATGCCTCTGGCATGGGTCGCAGGCTTGGACCAGGTCATCCGCGTCCTTCTGCATGTTGGCCAGTAATAGCCTTATCGCAGCACCTTGTGGCATAGGGACCGGCTTCCCAGATGGTTGCCGCAAATCCCTTCATGTACTTCGCGTAGAGCATAATCTGCTTTGGACGGCGAAGGCATCTGAGCAGCGGCATGGAGAATGACCGTTTGTAAAGCTGGTTGTCGATCAGCACGTAGTGGGTGGCCTGTAGCTTCAGCTTTCTAGCTTCTCTCCGGTCGGGTGGAAGCGACCCCTCTTTGAGATATTTGAGGATAGGGTCGAACCATGATGGTTCGGCCTCAACTTGCATTATTCGGTCGGCTTCCGCGATGCTGGCTTTTCCAGAGTCTCCAGGTGGAACTTTTGTTCGGCGTCCATTGACTCCGCGGTCGCCAATCGAGAGAGTAGGTCGGCGCGGGCATTCTCGGATCTGGGAATCTGAATGATTTCAAATTCGGCAAAATGGGGAAGCAGGCTTTGCACCTCCTGAAGATATCGAACCATGTTCGGCTCCGGGCTTCAAACTCTCCTCGTACATGACCGGCTACCAGTTGAGAGTCGGTGAAGGCACTAAGCTTCTCCACCTTCAGATTGCAGGCGATTCGGAGGCCGGCTAACAGGGCTTCGTACTCTGGCTTCGTTGTTGGAGGCCGGGAAGGAGAATCGGACGCCATATTCGAAGGTTACCCCCTCCGGACTGGTGAGAACCAGGCCCGCACCGGAGCGATGGGCATTAGATGACCGTCGACATGGAGGAGCCACCGGGCTCCAGCTTTTGGTTCTTCGGGGAGTCTGGGGTAGAACCGTCCTCCGGGATGGTACACTCGAGGAGGAAGTCGGCTAGCACCTGGGCTTTGATGGCTGGGCGAGGCTGGAAGTGTATGTCATGCTCACTTAGCTCGACGGCCCACTTGGTCATTCTCCCGACGTCTCGGGACGGTGGACTACCGCCTTGATGGGTTGGTCGGTCAGGACCGTCACGGAATGTGCTTGGAAGTACGGCCGCAGCTTCCGAACTGAGGTAATTAAGGCCAACATCTTCTCAATTCTGCTGTACCTTGTCTCCGCATCGCGGAGTAGCCTGCTGACATAGTAGATCGGCTTTTGGACTTTGCCTTCTTCCCTGACCAGCACCGAACAGACGCACCCTCCGAAACAGCCAGGTACAAGAATAGGGTCTCCCCGGGGCCGGACTGCTGAGAAGTGGGGGCGAGCCGAGGTATTTCTTGAGATCTTGAAATGACTTTTGGCATTCAGGAGTCCACTGGAAGTTTTTAGCCGACCGAAGGGTTTTGAAGAAGGGGAGGCATCTCTCGGCCGACCGCGCCACAAAGCGGTTAAGGGCCGCTATCCTCCCGGTTAGGCGCTGGACCTCTTTGACAGATGCCGGGGGCGCCATTTGTTGGAGAGCTTGAATCTTCTGGGGGTTGGCTTCGATACCTCGCTGGGAGACCATGAAGCCGAGAAACTTCCCGGAGTTAACACCGAAGGCACATTTGGTCGGGTTGAGTCTCATCCGTACTTGCGCAGCGTGGCAAAGCTCTCTGTGAGGTCCTCGACATGCTGTGATGCCTCCTTGCTTTTGACCAGCATGTCGTCCACGTACACCTCCATATTCCGGCCGATTTGCTCCTTGAATACTTTGTTGACCAGCCTCTGGTAGGTTGCACCTGCATTTTTAAGACCAAAAGGCATAACGCGGTAACAGTAAGTACCTCGGTCGGTTATGAAGGCGGTCTTTTCTTCATCCTCAGGGGCCATTCGGATCTGATTGTAGCCTGAATAGGCGTCCATGAATGACAGCATCTGGTGACCTGAGGTGGCGTCCACAAGCTGGTCGATCCGAGGGAGGGGGAAGCTGTCCTTCGGGCAGGCTTTGTTGAGGTCGGTGAAGTCGATGCAGATTCTCCATTTGCCGTTCGACTTCTTCACCATGACGACATTTGATAGCCAGCTCGGATAATTTACCTCCCGGACGAAATTAGCCTTGATGAGTTTGTCTACCTCTTCTTCAATGGCCTTTTGTCGCTCTGGGGCGAAGCTCCTCTTTTTCTGCTTGACGGGCCTGTGCATCTCGTCCACATTGAGATGATGGACGAGAACCTCGGGGCTGATCCCTGGCATGTCGGAGGCGGACCAGGCGAAGATGTCAGCGTTGCTTCGGAGGAACCTGATCAATCTGTGCCGAGACTCTCCTTTGAGCAGCGACCCGATTTTTATAGTTCGGTCGGGACGAGCCTCATCCAATGGCACCTCCTCCAATTCCTCGCCGGTTCTCCTCGCTGTTCGGCGAAGTCCTCGCGAGCATCCAGCCCATCAACCTCCGGCATTCTAGACTGAAGGCTTGTAACGAAGCACTGCCGAGCCATGGCCTGACTTCCCGAACAACTCCAACTCCTCGCTCGGTGGGAAATTTCATGGACAGATGCGGGATGGAGACAACTGCCTTGAGGGACATTAGGCCGGGCCTGCCGAATATTGCATTGTATGGAGATCTGAGGTCGGTTACTAGGAAGTCTGTCTGGATAATGGCTACAAGGGGCCAGGTTCCCGCGCGGACCGTCAGGGTGACGACCCCTTCCGGGACGATGACGTCGCCTGTGAATCCCATCAAGGTGGAATCCACGGTTCGCAGGTTTTCCATGAGTAATTTCATCCTGGCAAACACACCGAGGTACAAAACATTTACCGAACTTCCACTATCAACTAAGGATTCGGCTTACATCATAGTTATTTAAATTAAGGGATACAACTAGTGCGTCATCATGGGGAAGCTGTATCCCTTGGAGATCATCGTCGGAGAAGGAGAGCTCGCCCGTCCGTGCCTTCTTTGGCGCCGATCCTTCACTGTCGCCCCTGGGGCTCGATCCGCCGGCCTCTTCAATCATGTTAATGCGGCCGATCACGGGCGGATTCGGTGGAGGAGGAGGTTGTTGAAGTTCGGGCTGGCGGTCACCTCCTTGTTGTGGCTCGGGCGCCCTCCTGAACTGATTCAGTCGCCCCCGCTGGATCAGCCTCTCGATTTCATTTTTCAGCTGCCAGCATTCTTCAGTGTCGTGGCCGTGCTCCCGATGGTAACGGCAGTACTTGGTGGGATCTCTTCGGGTCGGGTTCCCTCGGAGAGGTACTGGCCGGGGAGCTGGCGCTCTATTTCCATGAGGATTTGCGCCCGGGGCACGGTCAGCGGAGTGTAGTGGTCGAATCGCCTGGGAGGGCTCCGGGAGCGATTCCTTGGCGGCAGCGGAGGGACTCTCTGGCGGCGAGGCGGACTTGGTCGCCGGGCGGGACGGTGCCTGTCGGGGACTTTGGGCTCCTTCTTCTTTGCCTGCTCAGCGCGGGCAACTCTCCGCGATTC
The DNA here is from genome assembly GCA_900491605.1 of Calamus simplicifolius. Taxonomy (NCBI): domain Eukaryota; kingdom Viridiplantae; phylum Streptophyta; class Magnoliopsida; order Arecales; family Arecaceae; genus Calamus; species Calamus simplicifolius. The sequence continues at coordinate 113,533 of UESW01004057.1, read as the reverse complement.
TTCGACCCTAGCGTACTTGTCCGCCAGGGCCATCATATCAGAGAGGCTGGGGGGGTAGCTGACCTCCATAGCCAGGTAGAAGTCGCTTTCCTTCGAGACTCCCCCGCCAAGGCAGACATGGCCACCTCATGATTAAGGTGGTCCACCTCTAACATGGCCTTATTAAAACGGCCAAGGTAATTTCTCAGGGACTCCCCCTCTCTCTGCTTAACTTCAGAGAGGGAGTCGGATCTTCGTCGGTGGCGGCGGCTGCTGACGAACTGGCCAATAAAAAGGTGGCTCAGCTCGTCAAATGAATCGATGGAACCTGGTTTTAAAGCATTGAACCAGGTTCGGGCGATCCCCTGAGGGTGGAGGGGAAGCGCGGCAGAGGACCGCATCAGATGCTCCGTGGAACATCATTATTGACCGGAAGCTGCTAAGATGGTCGTCCGGGTCAGAAGAGCCGTGGTAAGGTTCGACGGCTGGTAACTTGACATGGGAGGGAATCACTTCCTCCATAATCCCTTAGAGAAAGGGATGCCCTGCTCCGCTTTGGGCTGGGGCGGATGGGCCTGCTTGGCGGCGTCCAGCTCCTGACGCATTTCCTGGATCTGACGACGGATCTCCTCTTCGCCAGCCAGAGGAGGAGCTGGGCGAGAAGATCGCAGAGACGGCGTCGAATCATGGTGGGAGGTCACCGGAGAGAGACCGGGCTCGCCGAGATCTGGGAGGATCTCTGTCGTGACCGCCTCGCGGGACTGGCTTGTCCCCTCTAGGTCGATGTGGGGGTCCGCGGATTTGTGCGGACTGGAGGAGGAAGTCGCCGGCGAAGAAGGAACGCCGCTTCCTTATGAAAGTGCGGAGCAGGAGGAGCCGTAAGGCGCTCCTGGACCAGGTGGGTCAGAGTCTGAACTTGTTGGACCAGCGAAGGCAAACTGGTCCTGGGTCACCGGGATGGCAGGCGGTGACGGGGTTTCGACTGGTGGTGGTTGCGGCGCTACACCGCTCGTCGGATCAGGCCTCTGGGAAGCGACCTGATCTTGAGCTTCAGAGGTTGCTCTTCTCCGATTGGCCATTAGAGAGGTTCTACTCCAAATTAAGATCCTTATCTCCTTTCTTCAAGTTTTAATGGGACTTGAGGCCCTTCCTCTAGCGCCAATCTGTTGCCGCCGGGATCCGTCCTCCGACTCGGGCGCAGTCGATCTCCAGGGGGCGGACCTGCACACAAGTCCTCGCGCGAGAGGCGTTGGGGGTGGCCCTCCGCGGAAGACCCTCCGACGCTCAAGTCAGTGGGAGGAAATCGGCGATCAATCAGAAAATGGGGAGGTGGATCTCTCCGGGAGTCTCTCCGGGGGCGGCCAATCGGAAGCTCTGGAGGTGAGAGCACCGACGAGCAGCAGGAGGCAGGAGAGTGGGAGTGAGGGTGTGAGCGCGCGCGTACCTGAGGGAATCTGTGAGCGTGGTACTTATAGGCTGTCACCTGGATCTTGAGCGCCTTCGGAAGGTTCAGAGGTTGTTAGGATACGGAGGTGGATCGAATCAGGCCGTTGTGGGGCTGTTGGGATCCGTATCTTGTCTGTTAGGGGATCGACGGCTAGGAGAGCTCCTTGATGGCTTGAGATCTGGTAGATGCGTAGGTCTCAGGTAGCCTTGATAGGTTCTAGACCACTTCTCAGCATGATTCCTTGCCTAGGATGCTGTTACAGTAGGCTTAGGCTCTCCCGCGTCAGGTTCCGCGGAGGTGGTATTGGATCGTGGGTCGTTCAGTGAAGCCGGGCCATGGAGGCTCGGGAGGGCGAGCTATGGGAAGCTCGGGAAGCCGAGCTATGGAAGCTCGGGAAAGACGAGCTAGGAAAGCTCGGGGAGCCGAGCTATGGGAAGCTCGGGGAAGCCGAGCTATGGAAGCTCGGGGGAGATGAAGGGAGGAGGTCGGTCTTAGCTTTCTTGTATGGATATTAATGTAATGATGTTTTACCCCCTAATAGTAGTGTACTGGTTTAAAAGTATCCAGATTTAGCTGAAAAATGACTCTCATATTATATTTTTTTGGATTGATGGATTCTTGAATATATTTTATTATAACGTACTTTTACAAGATGTATGACAACTGAAGCATGCTTTGTAGGTTTCAAGCTCTTTTATATTTTTAGGAAAAAAAAGGTAACGGATTAACTTGCTCGTAAATCACTATAAAATAATTTATTTTTTAATTCTTCTGTTTTTTTTATTTTTGGGATTTTAAGGTTTAAGGAATGGGAATATTGAGACTCAGGTGACCGTGCCGAGCTTATTGCGACATGAAAGGACTAACAAATTCTTTTTATTGGTGCTATAGGTGCTATTTGTTCATGCTATCAATCTTTTTTTATGCTCCGTTAAGGTGTTATTGTAGTGCTATATCCTATAAAAAAATTTAAAAAAAAGAGAGAGAGAGAGAGAGAGAGAGAGAGAGAGAGAGAGAAGTGAAGTCATATGAAATGTCCCATGACAGTACAATTAATGTAATCCATTACTTGTTTACATATTTTGCTCTTGTTTTTTAAGTCTATCTTTTTTTTAACAATATATCACGATTAATTATTCATTTTACAATTTGAAAACATTGTCATGCAGGCAGAAGCATGCTAAAATACGTAATTCGAATTATCTAAGAATATTATGCCATTTGGGACGGCTTTCCCACCCTATTAATATGGTTTAAATAGTTTTATTCAAGGATCACTATTATTCGTTCGGTGCTACCCTCTCTTCCTATGTATCTTCTTTCTAATGCTGCCATCCCGATCTTTTATCTTGAAAGGATTGAGAGATGTTTTCGGAACTTTCTATGGGCCTCTATGCAGGATGGGCATAGTATTCACCTTATATCATGGGAGAGGGTTTGTATGCCGACTCAGAAGGGAGGTCTTGGGATTCAGTCTCTGGCAGTTAGAAAAGAGGCCCTATTGGTTAGGCACGCAGCGCGGTTCATCCTGGACCCGCAGAGTCTGTGGAGCTCATTTATGCGTGCGAGATATGGTGATTGGTCTTCCTCGCTGCACATACAGTTGCCATGTCGGTATTCTTCCTTTTGGAAGGAGGTGTCTCGGTATGGTACCTCCATTTTGAATAATATTTCATGGATGATTGGTGACGATTCTTCCATTGATGTTATCCAGGACACCTGGATTTCTAACATCCCTCTCTCTCGATGGCCCTCCTTCTTTAGTATTGATGTCCCTAGTGGTATGAGAGTTAATGATTTGATCTCTTCGAATCCTCTCTCCTGGAGTACCATGCTGGTGTCCTGTCTTTTGGAGAGGAGCTTTCTCGTAGGATTTGTCCATTCCGCTCATCCCGAGTATTTCTTCAGATGTCAGATTATGGCGGAGATCTAGTCTCTCTAGGGCCCCCACTAAGGATCTTGTGAAGATATTCATGTCTCAGGCTCAGGGGTCACAGGATGCTGCATGGATCTGGAAGCTTCCCATTCTTCCCAGGGTTCAGCTCTTTATCTGAAAGCTTCTGTGGGAATGTCTTCCCACCTGTGCCATGCTTGCGAGGAGGGGTTGGTCTATCAGGCCTAGTTGTCCGTTGTGTGGTTTGCAGGCGGAATCAACTGATCATGTCATATTTCTTGTCCCAGAGTGGGACGGATCTGGCTGTCAGTAGGTTATTATTGTAGAGCGGATCATATGGGCTTGTGGTGTTCTTCTTTCTTAGATGACCTCCGGAAAGCCTCTCAGTTTAGGAGTGCTCTTTGGGCTTCTACGGCTTATCAGATTTGGTTGTCTAGGAACCAGGTTATCTTTTCTGACGATAGTATATCCTTTCATAGGATCATGCGGAAAATTAGATCCTTGACGACGGACTATGCCCAGGGTTTCCATATAGGTGGTTCTGACTTCTTTGGCTTATGGGGTTCCCCTGCTGCTTCGGTAGCGAACCGGCATACGATTTTCATATCTTGGGAACCCCCCCTCCAGGGTGTGTCAAAATTAACTTTGACGGGAGCGTCCGTGGCAGATTAGCTGGCTATGCTTTTGTCATTCGTGGGCCGGAGGGTGATCTTCTGGTGGCCAGTGGGTTTGGCAGTTTGGACTCCTCTGTCCCTATGGCAGAGTTGTATGCTGCTTGGGCGGGCATCTTCTATGCTGTTTGGATTCTCCATGTTTCTTACCTCATTATTGAGGATGATTCTATGACTGTTATCCGGTGGATCCGAAAGGAGAATGGCTTCCAATCCGCTCCTATATGATATATGAATGACTTTGAGGGAGGCTTAGGGAGTTCAGATTTGCCATATCTATCGTGAAGCTAACTCGGCGGCCGATTGGGTGGCTTTGTTTGTGGCTCATCATTCTGATTTTTGGAGGTGAAGGCAGTGTGATCCCTGCCCTTTGGTTCTTCAACAAATTTTGTACTCTGACAAATATGGGTTGACTCGTATGTGTGTTGTATGATCACCCGTTTGTACCTAAAAAAAAAGTTTTGTTCATTTTATACAATATCAATTTTATAAAAAGAAAAAAAAAGCTTGATGAATAATAATGGTGCAACTCTGTAGGACCCTTAGCAAATAAATAAATACAAAGCTCACTTTTAGGTAATAATTGGAGATATCTTATATTATTTTATTATCTTTATGACAACATAAAGCATCTAACCCTTAAAATCTTCAGTGCTTTCTGGTCAAAGAAATGGCATGCTCCTTCTTTTTTTTATATATACTGAATTAGCTCTAAGATAGCTGATAAAGAGCATACAATCAAAAACACAAAGAATGTTCCAACAATATGCTGAAATTTACCTAAACATTAAGACACGATTGCATGGATAAGCGATTGAAAATCAACATCATATGTGTTGTTTTTTGAGACCAGCCTAGATATAAAATTGATGCGGGATAAAATTATCATTGCGCCAACATTCGTATATATGTCAAAAAGGCTAAAGCCACTTTCGGTTTCTGACTCATTAACTATCATGTTTGAAAAAAGATAAACTACCATATGATATGACTGATGAAGCCGCGTGTGAGTTAACGATAAAAGTTGAGGCGATCCCAGCCTCCAAGGCGGTCTCATCTCTGAAAGCAGCCCCAACCGCCAAGACGGCCTCGTCTTTAAACTCGGTCCTAGACTCCAAAGTCGGTTCTAGTCAGCCTCAGCACCGACTCGGCCCCATAGTCAGCCCTAGCATCGATTTTGAAGTTAGTCTCCTCATCGACTCTAGAGTTAGTACCGATGCTATTATCGGTCTCTACACCTACATCAGATGTGGTCTCCGAACCTCGGCAGGATCGAGCTATCTCAATACCTCGGAAGGGCCGAGCTATCTTCGAACCTCGGCAGGGCCAAGCTATCTCCGAACCTTGGCAAGGCCAAGCTATCTCTGAACCTTGGCAGGGCCGAGCTATCTCAGTGCTTCGGTGGGCCGAGCTATATCCTAACCTCGGTGGGGCCGAGCTATCTTAGTATCTCGCCAGGATCGATACTTATTCCTTCAACGTAAGCATCATTGCTACTTCAAACCACATCGGATATCTCGGAAGACAAACCATCCTGATCGCAAGAATCACGGAATAAGCTTCCCAAAATGGAAACAGAAGCCAAATACAGCACTCTGTCCATGATCAACAAGATTCCAAATTCCCGATAAAGCGTCCGTCAGCTGCTTCAACTATCGATCCCCATAACCATTGGGATTCTGGCCTTATTGGATGCCAGCTCCCTAAAACGCCCGAAAAATCAGGTAATGGCACACCTTCTCATTAGCGTACAAATACCAAGTCTCAGGACCTCTAGGCACGCTCTCGAAGGCAATCTAATTCCAAAGAAAACTCTAGCAAAGGTCATTGCTCCTGAAAAATCATCTCAAAGAGGAAGATCCTTCTGCTGGAGCCTTCTTCTCTCATCTATTTGCTCAAAATCTCCACTGACTTAGGCGTCGAAGGGTCTTCTGCAGGGACCATTCCCTGTGATTCCTGTGTGAGGATTGCCTTGCAGGTCCATCAGACTGGAGAGCGCTACCCGAATCCTAACGTGCACCACCCCCAAGCCAGAGAACATATTTTTGCAGCAAAAGATTGATGGTAGAGAAAGGGCCCCAAGTCTTTCTAAAAACTTGAAACCAAGGAGATAAGGTTCCATACAAGAAGGATATTCCTCAATGGCCAACTGTACGAGAGCAACCATAGATGCTCCTGATCAGGGCACCTCTCAAAGGCCTGATCCCATAAACAATACGATGCCCTTGCAGCCATCATCGACCGAGGTTCCTCCATCGCTAGCAACCCGGTCACCCAGGACCAGTTCAACATGCTGGTCCAGCAAGTTCAAGCCTTATCACAACTGGTTCAGAGGCTTCATGGAGTTCCTCTTCCAACTGCATCCACTCAGTAGCTTCCTGATGGAATAGTCACCCCGGTCCTACCATTGGTCCCTCCGTCCAATCCATTGGAAGCCACCAGCCTCCAGCAACAGCCCGGCCATAAAGAAGTTGAACCAGCACCGTGACGGGGAGGAGATAGGAGCCTGCCCATATCCCATTGGGCTCGCTCCTTACCTCCAGTATTCTCTCGCCACAACTCAACGCCGTGACCACGATCCTCCCATCCTATTACTCCAACTGCTCGGGATGACGAGCCGCAACAATAACTACACGTGCTGAACCTACTGGCGACTGACTCTATTAAAAAGATTGCCCGCGTTGGATCGTACTAGGTATGGTCAAGCAAATAGAAGAACCGATTTGAAAGGGTCCAATGTGAGGGGCTCACCTCTTCAGATAAGGACATCAAAGAGATACCGTGCCTCGAGGATATGGAACTCGGATCATCTCCAAGCAATGAAGACCTTCAAGAAATACAATATCCCTAGGATATAGAACTCGGATCATCTTCAAGCAATGAAGACCTTCAAGGGATACAGTACCTCGAAAACATGGAACTAGATTAAACCCCGAGTTATTACTAGTGAAGTATGCCTGAACCGAGCCATTTTGCCCATTGTAATAAAACTTCACTCTTCAATTCAAATATTTCATATTGAATAATAATTTTTCATGAGTTGTAGATGAAAGGCAGGTCAAGCCCAATCATTGACCTATGGGTCCATTTCTTCGAACCTTGGCAGGGCCAAGTAAAAAATTTCTCCGTACCTTGGCTGGGCCAAGTAAAAAAAAATTTCTCCGTACCTCGGCTGGAACGAGCAACATTCTCCGAACCTTGGCAGGGCCAAGTAAATTTTTTTTTCTCCGTACCTTGGTAGGCCAAGCAACATTCTTCGAACCTTAGCATGGCCAAGTAAAAAATTTCTCCGTACCTCGGCAGGGCCAAGCAACATTCTTCGTACATTGGCTAGGCCAAGTAAAAAAAATTCCGTACCTTGGCAGGGCCGAGCAACATTCTCCAAACCTTGACAGGGCCAAGTAAAAAATTTCTCCATACCTCAGCACGACCGAGCAACATTCTCTGAACCTTGGTAGGGCCAAGTAAAAAATTTCTCTGTACCTCGACAGAGCTCAGCAATATTCTTCGTACCTTGGCTGGGCCAAATAAATTTTTTTTTTCGTACCTTGACAGGGCCGAGCAACATTCTCCGAACCTTGGCAGGGCCAAGTAAAAAATTTCTCTGTTACTCGGCACAGCCGAGCAACATTCTTCGAACCTTAGTAGGGCCAAGTAAAAATTTCTCTGTACCTTGACACCATACCTTGGCTGGGCCGAGCAACATTCTCTGAACCTTGGCAGGACCAAGTAACTTTTTTTTTTCCGTACCTTGGCGGGCTGTCATGCCCCAGACCCTGTATTAGATCTAGGGATGGCAACCCGCCGCATGCCTAGCATGCAAGGCATCCCAAAATATAACATTTAATACAAAGAGGGGTAATAACTATATATCATCCAAATTCAAATTATTCTTAATACAAACCATAATAATATGTTTTAGGCTACATGCCCAAAATACATAAATCAATGGGGCCACAATAAAGTATTAGATCTAGGTTGCTCTGATAGCTGCTCCAACTACCCCATATTCCCATCTTCAGTTCTGTGGCTCTGAAAAACATTGTGAGATTTAAATGAGCTCACACTCAATAAGTAAGCCAACTATAACATAATGTAATTACTTCAAGCTTTTATCAACTCAAATTTTCCATAGTAAACATCTGCCAAACTTCCATGTTTCAAATATATTTTACCATGTTATCAAAACATGCATCGTATGCTCAAAATAATTTTTAATAATTTTGAAAGCAATTGCTATATATAGCATTTCAAGAATATATAATTTTAGGATAAAACCACTGTACCACTGTAAATAGCATGTAAATATGCATTTTTATACTAATGTCCCACGGCCACACACTATGTACACAGAACACCCCCCTCGGGTGTAACATCCCCCCTCGGGTGTATCCTCCATAAATATCTCCTGGGAGTCAGGGTCCTGGAACCAGTGTCATGAACTCACATCCTACCATATCCAGCTACAACACACCCCAAGAGTGTATTCTCCATATACCCCCCTATGGAGATGGGTCCCGGTGCCATGTGGCATAATATTGCCATATCCTGTCATAGCACACCTCCTGGGTGTGTGTTCTCCATATACCCCCCTATGGAGTTGGGTCCTGGTGCCAAGTGAGTCATGCAACATATCACATCATATCATATCATAGCGGACCATGGTGAGACATATCATGATATACACAAAGTATCATTTTCATGTCACATTTGCCAAATAGCATGTATCGCTGCAAAATGCAATCCATATACTTTTCATAATTACAGTGAATTAAACATGTCAAATACACATGCATATTTATAAAACCTTTAACAATTTTAAAAGTCACACCAATTGATCAATTGTCCACATAGACACCCAATTATTTGTAAAATATAATAAATAATAAACTAATCATAGTAAATGCTCATTTGCAAATAAGAGTATCAATCCTATTTTCTCATTTTTTTAAATAATGCAATATATATTAATATAGCATTTAAATACATAATTTTTATATTTTAATAATTTATGAAAATTATAATAAATGACTTACTTACCTCAGTACGTAAATCCCAAACCGTAAACCAGCTATTTGGATATCTGGGTACCTACAGCATCATTTTCCCAATTTTTAGTCCCCAAAAATAGCATATCAAAATAGTTTTTAACTCTACCCAGTTTAATCCCAGGGCCAACTTGGGGGTTGAATATCTCCCAATATATAAGCCCAAATGGGAAAATAAAAATACCTCCAGAAACTAGAATCAACACTGATCCGAGGCATATTTTTTTTTTTCATTTTTAGCCCAATATGGGGTCCAAATTATGGCCCAAAAATTGCTCGTGAGCCGGCCTAGCAGGGCCCAAAAGGAGAACGGCCCAACAGGCCCGCTCCCCTTTCTCCCCCACCTCCCCTGTTTCGTTCGAAATAGGGGAGATTTGTGCCGGCGGTGGTCCCCAGGGGGGCCCGGCCGCCGATGGCCAGCCCGAAGCCGGCCACCACTGCGGCCGTGCTCCCTCTCCTCTCTTTCTCCCTCAATCTCTCTCTTTCTCTCCCGTTCTTTCCGCGACTATTACCCGTGCCGGTGGTACGACTGGCCACCATGGCCGGCCGGACCTCCACCAGATGCTGCCTCGGCGCCAGTGGAGGTCGCCCATTGCAGCCCGAGCCCGGTGAGCCAACGAGCACTCCGCTGGGCCCGAACCAAGCCGTGGAGCAACTTGGTTCCAAAAGAAGGGAGGGCCCCCAGCGGCCCTCCAGCACCCTTCTCCGACCGCCTCGAGCGGCCGGACACCACCACTCCCCCTCTTCTAGTCGCCTCAAGCGGCCGGGCACGGTAACGGAAGGAATTCCTCCCGTTCTCCTTCTCTCTACCTCTCCGTCACTGTGAATTCAAAGACGAGGGGGGGAATACCTAATGGTTGATAGCGATAGATGGAGGGAGAGGCTCCCCTCTCCCTCCCCATTTATAGCGGCGAGGGGAGGACCAGCCCTCTCCTGCTGCTCGTGTGAAGAGGGGTGCTAACGCGCCCCTCTTCCTTGACCGATGGGCGCCGCCCACGTAATGCACGCGGGTGGCTCCGCAGGGGAAACAGGGCTCACATTCTCCCCTCCTTATAAAAATTTCAGCCTCGAAATTGATGTACATTTAGAATTATAAGAATACTTATCTTTTTATTTATATATACTAAGATACAAACAGATAAGGATATTTCTTTTTCACTTCCTCCTCAAGCTCCCAGGTAGCTTCCCTCTCAGAACGGTTACTCCACTAAACCTTGACATAGGGAATGCTACGCCGTCTTAAGACTTGGTCCTTGCTATCCACAATACGCACAGGATGCTCTTCATATGTCAGATCATTCCTTAACTGCATGGACTCAAACTGTATCACATGACTGAGGTCAGGAATGTACTTTCTCAACATAGATACATGAAATACATTGTATACCCCAGAGAGTGCCGAAGGTAATGCCAGGCTATAAGCTACCTCTCCTACTTCACTCAGAATCTCAAATGGCCCAATGTATCGAGGACTTAGCTTACCTTTAATCCCAAATCTCATCACATTTTTGGTTGGTGATATCTTTAGAAAGACATGGTCCCCAATCTGAAATTCTAGTTCTCTTTTCTTACATCAGCATAGCTCTTCTGTCAGCTCTGAGATGTGCGGAGTCGTCCCTTGATTAGTTGCACCTTCTCTATTGTCTACCGAATCAGCTCAGGGCCCAACAATCTTCTCTCCCCAACATCATCCCAACATAAGGGAGATCTGCATTTTCTACCATACAAGGCCTCAAATGGAGCCATCTGGATACTGGCTTGGTAACTATTATTATAAACAAATTCCACTAAAGATAAGTGGTTGTCCCAAGCACCACCCAAGTCCATCACACAGGCTCGCAATATGTCCTCCAGGGTCTGTATGGTCCTCTCGGACTATCCATCTGTCTGAGAATGAAAGGTCGTATTGAAGTTCAGTTTGGTCCGCAGAGCTCTATGAAGGCTCTTCCAAAATTAGGACATAAACCTAGTATCTTGATATGATACAATAGATACGGGAATACCATGAAGCCTCACAATTTGCTCAATATACATGTTGGCCAATCTCTCACTGAAGATCCCAACCTTAAATGGCAAGAAATGGGCTGACTTTGTCAATCTGTCCACAATGACCCATACTGCATCATTACTCCTAGGGGTCTTAGGCAGACCAGTCATGAAATTCATAGTGATTTTCTCTCATTTTCACTGTGGAATCATCAAAGACTGAAGGGGTCCCGCAGGCCTTTGATGCTCAGCCTTCACATGCTGACACACCAAACATTTGGCATATACTGAGCAATCTCTCTTTTCATTCCCTTCCATCAAAAGTTTTCCTTTAGGTCTCTGTACATCTTGGTGCCTCCTGGGTGCACTGTATAGGGAGAGTAGTGAGCCTCCCTTAGAATCTCTGCTCTTAGTTCCTCTACATTTGGCACACAGAGCCTGTCGTCAAATCTCAGGGATCCATCATCCATTATAGCACATTCATTTTGAACCCCTGACTTCATAGCTTCTTTAATCTTTTGCAGGTCCAAGTCTTCTTTCTGGGAGGACTTGATCCTATCTAACAGAGTTGGTTGGAGTACAAGTGCTGCCACAAGCCCATCGGACCATTGTACTCGCAATTCAACCTCCAACTTCTCAAGATCCCTCTGGATGTGAGGTTGAGAAGTGATTATAGAAGCTAACTCCGAGGAGGACTTCCTACTCAAGGCATCAGCTACCACATTGGCCTTCCCTGGGTGATAGTGCAGGTTCAGGTAATAATCTTTTAGTAGCTCCATCCACCTCTTCTGCCTCAAGTTTAACTCCTTTTGAGTGAAGATGTATTTCAGACTTTTGTGGTTTGTATACACATCACATGCCTCTCCATATAGATAATGCCGCCAAATCTTCAAGGCAAAAATCACAACGGCCAACTCCAGATCATGGGTAGGATAATTTTGCTTGTATGGCTTTAGCTGCCTGGAGGCATAAGCTATCACCTTCTCATTTTGCATTAGAACACATCCCAATCCCTTCCGAGAAGCATCCGTGAATAGGGTGAATCCTCTAGATCCTGACGGAAGGGTAAGGACAGGGGCTGATACTAGACGTTGCTTCAGCTCCTGAAAACTTTTCTCACACTCATCCGTCCAGTCAAACTTCGCTTGCTTTTGGGTCAAGCGAGTCAGGGGTAGAGCAATGCGAGAGAAGCCCTCCACGAATCTACGATAATATCCAGCCAGCCCCACGAAGCTTCTTACTTCGGATACATTTGAAGGCCGATACCAGTTTACAACTGCCTCAATCTTCTTCGGGTCCACAGATATGCCATCTGCAGAAATTATATGGCCCAAGAATGATACTTGGCTTAACCAGAAGTCACACTTCTGCAACTTGGCATAAAGCTTTTTCTCTCGAAGAGTTTGCAGAACAATCCTTAGGTGGTCCAATGTTCCTCCTGGCTTTTAGAATATACCAGGATGTCATCAATGAACACCACCACAAACTGGTCCAAGTATGGCTTAAAGATTCTATTCATCAAGTCCATGAATGCTGCCGGGGCATTAGTCAACCCAAACGGCATTACTAAGAACTCGTAGTGGCCATACTTAGTCCTGAATGCTGTCTTAGGCACATCCCTAGACTTGACCTTGAGTTGATGGTATCCTGACCGAAGATCAATCTTCGAGAATACCCGAGCTCCTTGGAGTTGATCAAATAGATTATCAATCCTCGGCAAAGGATACTTGTTTCGCACTATTACCCTATTGATTTCTTGGAAATCAATACAGAGCCGAAGACTTCCATCCTTCTTTTTGACAAATAATACTGGACCACCCCAAGGAGAGACACTGGGTCTGATGAATCCCCGGTCAAGGAGCTACTGCAATTGGCTCTTTAACTCTTTTAGCTCAGTTGGGGCCAAACGGTACGGGGCCTTGGATATAGGTCCAGTGCTAGGGGCCAAATCAATAGTGAACTCGACCTCCCAATCTGGAGGTAATTCGGTCAAATCGTCTGGGAATACATCAGGAAATTCCTGAGCCACTAGAATATCCTCCAACTTGACCTCATCTTGCTGAAGGTCCTTGACCACAGCAAAAAACCCTTGGCCACCCTTTTTCAAATACTTTGCGGCCTGTAGTGCTGACACGAACACCGAGGCCAGATGTTCCTGACTTCCAGTAAAACTGAATTCAGGTTGATTAGGAATTTTGAAGATTACCATCTTCTTGAAACAGTCTACTGTAGCATGATAGGAGGCCAACCGATCCATCACAAGGATAACATCAAAGGATTTTAGTGGGAGGATGATTAGATCGGCCTTCAATCTCCTATCCCCCATGTTAATTAGGCAAGATCTGCATACTGAGTCTACCCTCATAACATCACCATTTGGAAGAGCAATGTGCAACTCATGCTCTAAAGGAACGGGTGTCAAAAATTCATCCTTGGCGAGATATGTGCTAGATACAAATGAATGCGTAGCACCCGGAACTACTAAGAATTGAGCATAAGTGGTGCCTACTTTAGTTATACCTGGTCACAAAGTTTAGTTTGTCTTAGATGTCATGAGGTTTAACAATACTTTTATCATTCATGATCAATGCATCACATCGCATATAAATGAAACAATCTTAAACGAGTGCTTAAGTAACAGGCGTACCTCTCACAACAGAGTTAGAAGCGGCAGCATCCTGCTGTGTGAGAGTAAAGACCCTTCCCTGGGTCCTAGGCTGCTGCTGCTGGCCTCTACCCTGATCCGAAGGAGGCTGCTGATCCTTCCGAAGGGGACAAGTGGCCATCTTGTGACCCACCTGCCCACATATGAAGCAGGCACCAACCGTCCCGCGGCACCACTTGCCCGGGTGAGAGTTTCCGCATTGAGGGCAATGAGTTTCCGTACTCTTCGGTCCTGAGGGGGCCTGATAAGGACCTTTCTTCTTGGCCTGCCCTGAAGACTAGCCAGAAGGAGACCCCTTCTTCTTCCTCTGCTGTTGCTCCCACTGCTTATGGACCACACCCATATCCCTTTCAATCACCAGGGCCTTGTTCACCACAGCGCTGAATGTGGAGAGTTCAAAGGCATTGACTGCTTGCATCAGTTTGGGCCTCAGTCCCTCGGTGAATTTGATGATCTTGGCTCTCTCAGTGGCCACTATGTCTAGAGCAAAACAAGCCAACCGGGTAAACTCGGCTTCATACTGCGCCACAAAGAGATTTCCTTGCTCCAGTTTGACAAACTCCGACTGCATTTGTCTCTGCACACTATTGGAGATGTATTTGTCATAGAAGACTTTCTTAAACTCTCCCCAGGAAATAGCCCGTCCATCCATTCGCTGCTCCACAAGTAGCCACAAATCATATGCCTCCCCTGAAGGAGGTAGGTAGCGAATCTAATTCGCTCCTCCTCTTGGCTACCATGAGCTGCAAATGCTTTCTCCATCTCCCTCATCCATTTTTCAGCATCGACAAGGTTAGTGGATCCACAAAAAGGAGCAGGGGACAAGCTCTTGAACTCAGTAAAGCTCTGGCCCCCTCCCCGCTAAGGCTAAGATGGAGCCGACTGAGCAGGCTGCGAAGTGGGAGAGGCAGGCCGAGCAGGCTGGATTTGCTGAATCTGTTGCTGCATGGCTTGCATAGCCTGCGACATTCCTGCAATAGCCTGAAGCAACTGGGCCTGAAATTGTGGTTGATCATTGTCAGCCAAATTAACGGAACCAGAGCCTCTAGAAGCTTGCTGGCCTCCCTGCTGGCCAGAATCACCAGCCTGGGAGTTCCCATTAGGCCGCATACTCCTAGTGCGACGTGGCATTCTTAACTCCTGCCAGGGTTAGGTTCCAGTCAATATCCTTGTAAACCACTAAATTTCAGGCTTTTAAAATATATTACTTGAAATTTCTAATAAAGTTATCATCCTTCCAATGTAATCCTAATGTTCTGCCTAGTGTCATCTTGTGTTTGTCCCTAAGGTCAAATCTAGGCTCTAATACCACAAAAGCTATCACGCCCCAGACCCTGTATTGGATCTAGGGGTGGCAATCCGCTGCATGCCTAGCATGCAAGGCGTCCCGAAATATAACATTTAATACAAGGAGGGTAATAACTATATCATCTAAATTTAAATTGTTCTTAATACAAACCATAATCACATGTTTTAGGCTACATGCCCAAAATACATAAATCAATGGGGCCACAACAAAGTATTAGATCTAGGTTGCTCTGATAGCTGCTCCAACTACCCCATATTCCCATCTTCAGTTCTGAGGCTCTAAAAAATTATTGTGAGATTTAAATGAGCTCGCACTCAGTAAGCCAACTATAACATAATGTAATTACTTCAAGCTTTTATCAACACAAATTTTCCATAGTAAACATCTGCCAAGCTTACATGTCTCAAATACATTTTACCATGTTATCAAAATATGCATCGTATGCTTAAAATAATTTTTAATAATTTTGGAACCAATTGCTATATATAGCATTTCAAGAATATACAATTTTGGAATCAATTCTTTGAACCTCAGCAGGGCCAAGTAAAAAATTTCTCCATACCTTGGCAGGGCCGAGTAACATTCTTCGTACCTTAACTAGGCCAAGTAAAAAAAAAATTTGTACCTTGGCAGGGCCGGGTAACATTCTCCAAACCCTGGTAGGGCCAAGTAAAAAATTTCTCCATACCTCAGCACGGCCGAGCAACATTCTCTGAACCTTGGTAGGGATAAGTAAAAAATTTCTCTGTACCTCGACAGAGCTGAGCAATATTCTTCGTACCTTGGCTGGGCCAAATAAAAAATTTTTCATCATACCTTGACAGGGCCGAGCAACATTCTCCGAACCTTGGCAGGGCCAAGTAAAAAAATTTCTCCGTTACTCAGCACAGCCGAGCAACATTCTTCGAACCTTGGCAAGGCCAAGTAAAAATTTCTCTGTACCTTGATATAGCCGAGAAACATTCTCCATACTTTGGCTAGGCCAAGTAAAAAAAAAATTTTCCATACCTTGGCTGGGCCAAGTAAAAAATTTATCTTCGTACCTTGGCTGGGCCAAGTAAAAAAAAAAATTTCGTACCTTGGCTGGGCCAAGTAAAAAATTTATCTTCGTACCTCGGCAGGGCCAAGCAACATTCTCCGAACCTTGGCAGGGCTAAGTAAAAAATTTTTTTTGTAGCTTGATAGGGCTGAGCAACATTCTTCAAACCTTGGTAGGGCCAAGTAAAAAATTTCTCCATACCTTGGCTGGGCCAAGTAAAAAATTTTTCTCCGTACCTCGGTAGGGCTGAGCAACATTCTTCAAACCTTGGCAGGGCCAAGTAAAAAATTTCTCCATACCTTGAT
This sequence comes from Calamus simplicifolius, assembly GCA_900491605.1. Classification (NCBI taxonomy): domain Eukaryota; kingdom Viridiplantae; phylum Streptophyta; class Magnoliopsida; order Arecales; family Arecaceae; genus Calamus; species Calamus simplicifolius. The sequence goes on along the minus strand of UESW01004057.1, from coordinate 97,190 downwards.
ACGGTCGACCAACATTCTCTGAACCTTGGCAGAGCCAAGTAAATTTTTTTTTTCTCCGTGCCTCGGCAGGGCCGAGCAATATTCTCCGAACATTGGCAGGGCCAAGTAAAAAAAATTTTTCTCCATACCTCGGCACGGTCGAGCAACATTCTCCAAAACTTGGCAGGGCCAAGTAAAAATTTTTTCGTACCTCAGTACGACCGAGCAACTTTCTTCATACCTCGGCAAGGCCGAGCAACTTTCTTCGTACCTTAGCAGGGCCAAGTAAAATTTCTCCGAGGAACAATCTTCGCACCCTGGCAAAGCGAGGTAAGATTTTTTTCGAACCTTGATAGGACCGAGCAATTCTCGATATGGCCAAAAAGTTTCTCTGATCAAATTAAGCCATATGGAACTCTACTCCCTATGTCCAAACCTACGCTTTGGACTAGGGAGTAGGGAGTGAGGGGCATGTGATGCGGGGTAAAATTGTTATTTGCGTCAACATTTGTGTATATGGCCAAAAGGCTAGAGCCACTTTCGGTTTCTGACTCATTAACTATCATGTTTGAAAAAAGACAAACTACCATATGATATGACTGATGAAGCCACGTGTGAGTCAACGATGGAAGTTGAGGCAGCCTCAGCCTTCAAGATGGTCTCATCTCCGAAAGCGGCCCCAACTGCCAAGGCGGCTTCATCTTCGAACTCGGCCCTAGACTCCAAAGTCGATTTTAATCGGCCTCAGCACCGACTTGGTCCAATAGTCAGCCCTAGCATCGATTCCAAAGTTGGTCTCCTCATCGACTCAAGAGTTAGTATCGATGCCATCATTGATCTCTATGCCAATACCAGAGATGGTCTTCGAATCTCGGCAGGGCTGAGCTATCTCAGTACCTCAGAAGGACCGAGCTATCTTCGAACCTCGGCAGGGCCAAGCTACCTCGTACCTCGGAAGAGTTGAGCTATCTCTGAACCTTGGCAGGGCCGAGCTATCTCAGTGCCTCGATAGGGCCGAGCTATATCCTAACCTCGGTAGGGCCGAGATATCTTAGTACCTTACCAAGATCGATCCTCATTCCTTCAATGTAAGCACCATTGCTGCTTCCAACCATGCTAGATATCTCAGAGGATGAACCACTTTGATCGCAAGAATCACGGAATGAGCTTTTCAAAACAAAAATTGGAGCCAAATATAGCACTTCATCTATGATCAATCGGATTCCAAATTCCCAACAAAGCGTCCATCAACTTCATCAACTGTCGATCCCCGTAACCATTGGGATTTCGGTCTTATCGGATGCCAACTCTCTAAAATGCGCCCAAAAAATTAGGTAATGACTCACCTCCTCGACAACGTACAAATACCAAGTCCTACAGGTACGCTCTCGAAGGCAATCTAATCCCAAGAAAAACTCTAGCAAAGGTCATTGCTCCTGAAAAATCATCTCACGAAGAAAGATCCTTATGTTGAAACCTTCTTCTCTCATCTGTTTGCTCAGAATCTCCACTAACTTGGGCATCAGAGGGTCTTCCGTAGGGACCATCCCTTGTGATTCCTGCGTAAGGATTGCCTTGCAGGTCCATCCGAACGAAAAAGCGCTACTCGGATCCTGATGTGCATCATCCCTAAGCTGAAGAATGGATTTTTGCAGCAATAAAAGTATATTTAAGCAACGCATTGTACATTTAAATCCATAAATCTCATAATCATTTCCTCCATGTACAATGAAATGAAGCTTGATCAATTAATAAAATCCAAAGCAATCCCTTGAACATATTTACTCGAAACTGTTCAAGCCGAACCAGTAGGCCCAAGGGGTTTAGAGTTCTCGTGAATCTTGATATAAATTTTATCATCTGCCTGTCCATTAAAAATAATTTAAAATAAGAATAATTAACTAGCAATAGTTCTCCATGTTTTGATGAAGTAACATGGTTTCATATCTTCTCTATTTTCATGTGGATGTTGAGACAAATGCCAACGGTGATAAATGCCAACGGTAAGATTTAAAAGAAATTATAATATATTTTAAAAATATTTTCACATTAAATGCAAAGAAGATTGAAAAGCTTAAAAGATAAATTTATTTGCTATCAATTAGTTTGTACTTAAATTTATCTATTGTTAATTAATAAATATTAAGCTATGCTTTGTTATGAAATAAAATTTACATCTTCGGATGCATGCTAAGGGATAGTTAATTATAAAATTTATAAAGAGCATTTTTTGTTAATTTAAGTTAAATAATCCTTTGAAAAATCCCAGGGCATAGCCTGCACGTGCAATGCATGCCTAGGGGGAATACGATGAATGGATAAAGTCCGCCCGAAGGGACAACGATGAAATTCTCGTCTAATCGTAGGGTCCAAGCGTTCATCATTGTTGTTCGATTCGGAGAGCTTCTATTTGTACTACTAAAATTACTCAGTACACCCTCCTTTTAAATTTTTTTTACTCTCTGTACCCCCAAATTACTCTCTGCACCCACCCTAAAAGAATGATATTCCTAAACTACCCCTTCCCCCTTTGCACCCCCCAAATTACTATGCACACCCCCTCTCTCTCAACGCATCGCATGAACCCCTCCTTCCCCTCTTCCCTCTCTCCTTTCTCCTTACTCGGCATCAGCATCCCCATCGACCTCCTTTCTCGGCACCGGCAAGCAGCAATGGTGAGTTCCCTACGAAACCCACCGCCTCTGGGAAACTCACCGCCTTTGCCTCCCTCACCTCCGCCCCCCTCTGGCAAGCAACATGGCCAAATAGAAGCTTCTTGTTCACCCTGTTGGGCCGAACAAAGGATCCCTTTGGTAAGCAACATGGCCAAACATAAGCTTTTTGTTTGGCCCTGTTGGGCCGAACATAGGATCCTCTGTTTGGCCTAACCCGGTCAAACATGCCTGTTCGGCCTGTGTGGCCAAACAGAAGTCCTCTATTCGGCCCTGTATGGCCAAACAGAGGATTTTAAAATTTTTTAATTTATTATAAGTTATTTTAAAAATATTTGATATTTAGTAAATATTTATATATGAACTAAATTTATTATTTAGTAAATATTTATATAAAACTTATTATGTTATTTTAATAAAAATACATGTATAAATGATATAGTTTAATTTTTTAAGAAAAAATTGGACATATTTTAATCTTGCATATTAATGTTGATTAATGTCATGTTTCAGATATAGATGCTGGTCCCTTACGAGTTAGACCCACGTACAGCATTAGCCAGAAGACGTCGTGGCAGGCATGCTGAGCTTGAGGTTCCTATTGCACCATTGCCCCCAGCTAAGATAGTAGATGAGGACATTCCAGCTATGGATATTAAAGATGAAGCGGATGGGCCATGTTCAGGCGGTCCAGAGGATGAGTCTGTCCTTAGTAGTTTCAGGACACATATAACAGCCTCCATCTGGAGGCAACGGGTATTGTTTGTTTGTTATTCTACTATATTTTCTTTAATGTATTATTATGATGTTGTTATATAAATTATTAATGGTATCCATTTATATTTTACATAAATGGGCCCCACTGAAGTGCATGAACCATGTTGCCAAGGTAGGTGAGTGACCGTGGTGGGCATCAGGGCAATCCAATAGGAGGTTCAGAGAAATAGTTCAGCAGTTGGGCCTGGTTGAACTAGTGCATTGCTCTTATCGGTTCGCTGATAAGATTCTTATCTCGGGCTTCGTAGAGAGATGGCAATCCGAGACGAACACCTTCCATCTTTCCTTTGGCGAGATGACAATCACGTTAGATGATGTTACCGCCATATTAGAGATTAATATCATGGGTGTCTTAGTGTCACTATCATGTGATAGGATGAGTGATCGGGATGCTGAGGACCTACTAGTGGAGCTGTTAGGTATGTCACAGGTAGATACAAGTCAGGAGGTGCTATCAGTACGCTGTCAGTCTATGAGGTTAGAATGGCTGAAGAGTCATTTTCATGCTGTATCTGATAGAGATAGCCATCATAGGATAGAGTGTGCAGCGCGAGAGTATTTGCTATTTTTGTTAGGGTGCACACTCTTTGTTGATAAAAATGGGACGAGGGTGTCTACAGCTTATCTTTCTCTACTTCGGGATTTGGATAGGGTGAGCACATATGCCTGGGGTGCTGGTGCCTTGCTCATTTATATCAAAAATTAAGGATTGCATCTAGGGCATCCGTTAGACAGATTAGTGGATATATGACGCTGCTTCAGGCATGGATTTATGAGCATTTTTCATATCTCACTCCTCACCCATCCCTAAATTATACTAATGCCCTGCCCCGCGTGCACGGATGGATTTATGGCAGTCCATCACGTACCACGATGGACCATTTAGTGATTCTACGCGAGTCATTGGATGTTTTGAGGGCTGATAAGGTATGTACCATAGGACCATACACATGTATATTTCTATGATTTGCCATATATTATCAAACTGATTAGGATTTATCTGTTGCAGGTCGTTTGGGATCCCCATCGTCATATCTGGAAGGATTGTCCATTCCAAGATATTACATTCTTTAGTGGATGCCTAAAGTGCATGGATATCGTAGAACCCTATCATCCTAAAAGGGTTCTACGACAGTTTATCTCGACGAAATAGGAGGGATATCTATCCCAATGCCAAAAATATTTACCATGTTCAGTAGTTTCTCGATGGCTTCTCTTGCATTGCCAAACCAATTTTTACCGCAAGCTTTTAATAATATGGTCGTGATCTGTCATTACGTGCGACTATCTCCACTATAGAAAGAAGGAAAAAAAGGAACTGCTTGGCGTTGCATATGGAACTCATTAAAGCCCGATTCGCATCATTATGCTCGATAAAAGGAATGAGGGAAGCTCCAATAGAAAAATATTGGAAGGGAAAAATGCTTCGATAGGATACAGATGATTCCCCATACGCCACTAGCCCCTGAGCGAGCCAGCAAAGGATCGATAACAACATTGTACCGCATCCGATATGTCTTCTATAATCAAATATGGAGAGGTAGAAGGATCACCTACTGAGCCGAGCGAGCAAGAGCCATCCGGTGATCCGACCATCAGATTGTGTACAAGGATATATGGATTGGTAATCTTGTATCATGTACCTGGTAGTTCATGCCCTAAAGAGTCGATCCAGTATCTATTCTCGATCATGTCCCGATGATGTTGATGCTGACGTGCAAGGGCAGCATATTGTAGATGCCATTAACATTGGTACTAGCATTTTTCATATGGGTCGGAAGAAGGCTACATTACAGAGGACCTACTTGTACGGCGTTATTTCTTATATGACACAGGTGTTGCAGGGTCAGCATATCTCTACAATTGAGCCTGATATACCTAACCCTAGTCATGCATTGCCATAGCAGTACAGGTGTCGACGACGGCAAGATGGGGATTGATGATGTATCTCATGTATTTTATAGCTTTTAGCACATATTTTTGTAAAATACATTAAAATTTAAATGAAAGTTTAGTTCATTTTGGCTAAATTTTTTTGTGTTGGAGTTGAAAATTAAATATTTTATAAAAATGTCAAGCATTATACAAATTTAAAGATTAATAAAAAAGCACTCTATAACTCAACATCTTGCTAATTATAACATCTGACGAGATTGTTTGTTTGAACTATTGAATCCTAAATTCATATGAAGTTGCCCATCCGGAAGCACATGGTAAATGATATCTTTACTAGTTGCTCACTATTGGGGGAACGGGATGACCCGATAATAGAAACACCTACAAAATATATAAATTAATAAATAAAATAATTTATGAGTCATTTAAAGATGAGTAAGAGATGTTTAATTAATACCTTCATAAAATGATTATCATTTACGAATGCCACTGTAATGTCTTTGCGGGATAGAGGAGAAAGAAGTATCCATTTAAGAGGTAGAAATGTAAAACATTATTGCAAGGAGAGGTGGTATAGGACAATGTTACAGCAGGATGCTATAAAGTGCCCCATATCCGGCATAGTCATCCATCGAACATATGGTGGACAATTCTCAAAATATGATAATGCATGAGCGATCTCCTCAAACCTTCCTTCGACAGCAAATAAAGCATGACAGTGCTCTGAATGACATTGCAACTCATGTAATAAATCCTTCCTAGCACGAAGCCAATCCTTCTCTTAAAATCCTAGAAAGTCAGCTATTGCTCTAAATCTACAGTTGTCATTAGCTTTTACATCCTTGATATGCTGGATGAACGGCCTCAACCCATCTGAAATTTGATCAATATGGATTATTGGCTTATATGACCGGGTTTGAGGATAAAAAATCTGCAAACAATATCGAATGACTCTTATTATATTGCAAACAATCGCATGTTAATAATAACCGGCATGCCCCAGCACAGCATGCCTTGACACGGGCCATCACGCTTCGGTACGACATGCCCTGGCACAAGCCGGTACGGGTCAGCACAGGTCAAACTACATGCATCGACATGGGCTGGCACACATCGGCACTCCCCGGCATGGGCTGGCATAGGTCGGTAGGGGCCGACATGCCTTGGCACGGGTTGGCACATGTTGGCATGGGCCAAACCGCATGCCCCAACACGGGCCGGCACACATCGGCATGATACTCTTTGATAAAAATGAAAGAAACACTTCTTACCTTCTTTCTCGACGGCCTCTTTTGCACTTGCATCATTAGGGTGCCCGTATCAGGTGAATAACTATCTTATTCAGAGAGAACCAACTCAAAGGTAGAAGGGTCACGACGAGTAGACGTATCAATCTTCAATGAAGCGCGGCCATATGAACTGGTCATCCTTTTTGTAGGTTCTTCAAGAGAAGTACTATATGGGCTTGCAATCTCTCTCAATTTCTTTAACATCTGCAATTGAGAAGCCCCATCTAACTGTTTAAATTTCTGAGCAATTATATCCAACTCTGATTCATAGCTCAGCTTCATACTTTGCACATTTGAAGCAGGCATCATATCAAGTTTTCTTCAATGAGGATCTATGTAGTCGAGGAGAATAGGCCGACCTTTCATCCTATACCGCACAATCTCATGAGCGCATGGTAAACCATATGTGCGTCGAATAGTACACCCACAAACTGATTCATCAATCCCAACTGAATTGGTTCGGTTTGCTTGGGCGAGAATATGATTTAATGCACTTATAGATATGAAACCTTGTAGTTCTTTGAATTCAGCAGGCTTAAAGTTGTGTTGCACGACCGTCAAACTCTTCTTAAATGAGGCTTTAATGTCATTATGCTGCAACTCAATCAAATTATGTATTTTTGTCCAATATGACTCGAAAGTCCCTTGGCTTGATCTAAGCTATTTTTTTAAGCTTTGCATATGCACTTTCAATCCTAGTAAAGTAAATAAAATTAATTAAAAGTTAGATAGCAAGTACGCAATTAAATTATAAAGTTCTTAAATGAATCAATTTTTTTGTGATACCTATTAGTTGTCACATTTTCGTAATGCCTATATGCGTTGTTCGTCCACGCTGCGACAAATCTTTTCTTGTATTTCCTCAGCCAAGTATCTAACACATACCGTAAAGCATCTTTATAGGTACTAAACTCTCTTTGGAGTGCACTCCAGTGATCATTATACTCGTCTTCTATGGTGGACAACACTAGTATATTCTAACTCATTATAAACTTATCCCATTTCTCCTTCGTTTCAAATAATCTTTTGCACTGGGCCAAAATATTTCTACTAATATGCCATCTACATAACAAATGTGTTGCCATAGAAAATACCCTTTGAATTGCATTCAATAGAGCCAAGTCTCTATCTGTGACTATCACCTTAGGCAGACCATCAGCATCCATGACACTACAGAATCTCTCTAATGCCCATGTATAGTTATCTTTTCGCTCAGAGTCCATATATACAAAAGTAATAAAAAATGTGAGGTCAGTTGATGTCACCCCCACAATCTTTAAGAGAGGAAGACGATATCTATTCGTCTTGTAAGTATAATTCATTATCAAAATACGAGAAAATGCACGCAACAAATCTATGCTGCCAGGGTGTGCCCAAAACAAGTCATGCACAACATCAGATTTAATACAATTCCTATGCCACTCAATGAATTTACCCTCATATAATTTACTCAAAAGATATTGCATCTGAGATCTCCCGGCTTTCTCTATAGCCTTACACCTCTATCGTGCATTGTAGATCGTCTTCATTGTCGTAACATTGAGGGTATCCCTTTGCTTCAATGTGGATAATATGTGTAACATCCTAAAAATCTTATAATTTTGGTAATATTAATGGCATTTTCATTTATAATGAAAGTTGGATGGTTTTAATGACGTGTGGGTGTGTTGGCTGCTTGATAAATGTAAAATGAAAAAGTTTATGGTGTAAATGAGTATATTTTTATGTGCCAATGATTTAGATTTAAGAATTTGAGAGATTTGAGTTTTCATAGGCTTAAATCATAAGAAAAATCAAGTTTGGTTTGAGTTTTGTCCTTAAGTGGCATTTTTAGCATTTAGAGTCAACTTTAATTGGCGAGGAGTCGATTCTGGCATGGTTTTGGACTTCTGACACGCTTTAGAGTCAACTTCTGCAAAAGGGAAAGTCGGCTCTAAAGAAAAATAGAAGGTCAGCATTTCTACTTTGAGTTAGAGCTGGCTCCTGATTCTGTTAGAGCCGATCGACTCTAAGTTCTGCTGGAGCCAACTCTAAGTTCTACTCGAGCCATCTCTAACACTACATTTTTTCGGGTTAAATCTTTAAAATTCTATATTATTTCATTTTAAGTTTGATTTGAGTGTCGTTTGAACCGTTATATTCCTAAAATCAAGCTCTTCAAGTTGGCAGGGTCCTTTTTTAGAAATATTGTATGAAAGTATTAATTTAGATGAAAAATAATAATATAGCCTATAAATCTATTAAAAAAATTATATGTCAAGAGCAAAATGGAAAAAGGCTCCGATGTCAATTGCTAATTGTGCTAAGGGCAATTTGGAAAAAAAAATCTAAGGGCAAAGTATCATGGTTATGAGTGAGCTACGTATTTTTCAAAAAGCATGCTTTGAGAGTTCTTGAGGGCAAAATAGGAATTTCACCAATGCCTTAGCCCCTAAGCAAGCCATTGTTCATGACTTGGTTCTTAAGCAATCAGAAAAAAAAAGGAGAAAACATGGGTTTAGCCAGAGAAAAGAAAGAAAGAAAGAAAGAAGGAAAAGAAAAGAGAGGAAGAAAATGAAGAAGAAGAAGAGAAGGAAAAGAGAAAGGAAGGAAAAGGGGAAGCTTGGGGTTTGGGCTTGGGTCCAGGTAGGCTATAGCTTCCCTTGATCTTGCATGGCTTTAGATTTTCTTAGATTCTTGTATTTTGAGGTAATAGTGAAAATAATCTTGAGTAGGGAAACGATGAAAAAAAATAATGAGATGTTTCGAGGGAAAACCTCGTGTGTAGGTAACCCTAATAGCTATCGTGTATGTATGTTGCTATAGGTCAAGAGAGTTATTTCAGAAAGCCAGAATACCAGAGTTGAGTACCAGTTGAAGAGTAACCTGCTAAGGTGAGTGGGTTTCTCATCTAGCAATGAAATGTTTATTTTGAGCCAGTATAATGAGATTAATATATAGTCATGGTATGTTATGTTTAGTAGAGTATTATGTATGTTTTAAACATAAGAAATGAGAACCTAGTATATAATATTATATGCATGGGTTTTATTACAGAATTTAAAGCATGAGTTTTGAGCATGAGTGATGTGCATGTATATGAGCAGATGATAAAAAGTTTTTATCTGGATGCATTTTTGAGTATCTGCCACTTATGATAATTCATTGGAGTTCCTTAGGTTTTTATGAAGTGCTACATAAAGGCTAGGAGAACCCCATCCGATTACTGTAGGTGTGCAGGTTTATTGTCAGTGGCTCCGGCAGGATAGGGGTGTAGACAATATGTCCTTTGGCCGAACCAAACTCATCGATATATCCACTAACAATGAAGTCTCCTGATTAGATAATCGTCCAGCATATGAGTGCCTCTCTAGATGCTTCGCAGTAGGGCTGAAAACGGATCGGATAGTAGTATATCCGTATTTGTATCCATATTTTTTAACGAATATGAATACGGATACGAATACTAAACGGATATTAAAATTCATATCCATATTTATTCTAAACGGATACGGATACGAATCGGATATCAAGTATATCCATATTTATTATATACGGATACGGATACGAATCGGATATTCAGCATATCCATATTTATTATACACAGATACAAATATGAATCGGATATCCAGCATATCCATATTTATTATATACAGATACGGATACGAATAGGATATCAAGTATATCCATATTTGTTATATACGGATACGGATATGAAGATAGAAATTTCTATGATCTCACGATGGTATTATATGATGAATAGTTGTGAAAGAGTTAATAAATAGAGAATACTAAAGAAGCCACTAAACTCCTACTGTCTACCACAAGAACAAAACATAGGCAATAAGAATATGGCTACATAAATCTTCTCTTAATAAACTTGAAAGAAGTTGAAATCCACAACAAATCTAACTAAGCAACAGTGTAACAGGATCTAAAATATTTGAGGTGGAAATCATTAAGCATTGAGACAAGAATTTTCACGGAAATGTAGACATATATAAGAATTTGCAGTTCACTAATACAAAAAAAATGCATAAATACAACAGGAAAAGCAAAATGTCAAGCATATTTTCTTGAGTACTACTAAGAAATACAAGTAGCATGTTTCTTAGGACTTACCAACATTGGTGTTATGTACATAGCAAGTTCACCAAAGAATGGTAGGAAAGAAGCCTTGAAAGTTTTGATCAAAGTGCCCAAACAATTACCAACCTGAAGAACACAAAGGAACAAAAACATAGGACAAAGGTCAAGTTTTATAATATAAAATAATCATATCAAGGGGCTAGGCTTAAAATAAGTAATTTGTCAAGCATCCACGAAGTATGATTTTTGAAAATATAGCACAGACCTGATCAAAGACGTATGATTCTTGAAAATATATCACAGACATGATCAAGGAAATGAATAAATATCCTCCAAGACACTAGTAACTTATCTGATATAGGGACATAGTTTGAGTTGGCTCAGAAAGATATTATCAACTGTTATTTCCTGATGGTTACAATTTGCATGCATCCGAGTCAGGAAATGCTATGAATCTGCCTAACATCATGGCCCTTGGCTCAGATAGAGTGTCAAACATATGCTTCACAAATCACAACGGTTGCATTTAGAAATGCCCTCCAAGTCATGATTTCAGTGTCAAACATATGCTTCACAAATCACAACGATTGCATTTAGAAATGCCCTCCAAGTTATGATTTCACAGCCCACACATTGAGCATCAAAACAAATTGGAAGTCCCTATCATCATTGCCAAATTAAATTGAATAGGCTCAAAATATTATCACAGCCCACACAAGCTCAAAGTTTTTGTTGACGATAAATCTTAAATGCATCTCATAAACTCAAATGTCATAAGAAGTATTTCATAAACTAGTAAGTAAAAAGTTCATAAATCATTGAATAACATCATATGACAATCTTCAATGCTCTAATCATCCTGAAATAAAACATGTTAAGAATATTATTAGTACAAAAGTTCAATATATATAAATAAAAACAATAACTTATTTTTTAAAAACTATACATCATTTGCATTTACCTTATCCAATATATCAGAAGAATTGAGATCATGAACAATGGAAGGAATATGACCTAAAACGAAATTTTAAAAAATAGTAAAATATTATAAATAAATTAAATCTAATAAAAAGTATTGTATAAAATGCAATAAGTTACCTTTTTTCTCGGATCTCAGCCAATCTTGAAGACAAATCACAGCTTCAACAATATCAGGATCTAATGAACTTCGAAATGCATCTATCACTCGTCCACCTGTACTAAATGCTGATTCTGAAGCTACAGTAGATACTGGAATTGCCAAAATATCTCTTGCAATCCGAGATAAGATAGGATACTTTGGACCATTAGATTTCCACCAGCCTAAAATATCAAAAGCATCACCTTCAACCCATGGCCAAATAGATTCCTCCATATATATATCCAAATCTGTTCTAATTTGTTGTTGCTATGCATTCTTCTTCATAAATTATGCAAACTTTTTTTTTCTTCCTTCCATCTCATCAAACTCATCAGAAATATATCCGCTATCTCTCGATGAACCAATATCATGAGTAATTGGAATAGAAAATGAAGGAAATTTTTTTCATACTCACTATAAAGGTTTCGAATAATATTTTGAACATCACCGACCTCTTTTTCTCCATTTAAAGAGTAAATCTGTGAGTAATAAAATTCTACCATCTTCATTTTGTAACGAGGATCTAAGAATGAACCCACTGCTAGCATAAGATTAGATTGCTGCCAATATTTGTCAAACTTCTCCTTCATTGATAATGCCATAAGAGAAAAAGTTGATCCTTAGGATTTGTGCACCATTCAATAATTTGCAATTGAATTTCACAAAATTCTTGAAAAAAGAGATTTGCAGTTGGATATAATGTGCCTGAAAGGAGCTCGGTGATGTTATAGAAGTTTTTCAAAGCTTGACAAAATGTTTTTACCTCTATCCAATTATCATTTGTTGGGCACATATCATATTTGTATGGATCAAGACACTGCAATCTTTTAAAAGCTTCTTTATAATAACAAGCATCCCTTAGCATCATGTACGTAGAGTTCCATTGTGTTGGGACATCAATTGACAAACCTCTACGTGTATCCAAATTACATTCTTTAGCCCTCTTTTCAAACTCCTCTAACTGTAGTGGAGAGCTTCGAACAATCTTCACCATTTCTCTGATATTTTCAATTGCCATATTAATTTTTTTCAGTCCATCCTGCACAACTAAATTAATAATATGTGCAGCACATCTCACATGAAAGAACTGGCCATTACATACAAGTGTTCCTTGAAGCCTATCCACGATTTCTCTGACACACACATCATTGGCACGATCATTATCCAATGTTAATACAAATAACTTACGATCAATGTTCCAATCAATCATATTTTTGATAAATGTATTACACAAATTGACTCCAGTATGTCTTCCTCCCATATGCATAAAATTAATTATTTTCTTTTTCAAATTCCAATCATCATCAATGAAATGTGCTGTCACACATAAATAAGACTTGTTTTGTCTAAAAGTCCACAAATCCATAGTTGCACTTATCCGACATGAAAGTAGACCAAACATATCATAAACTTTTTTCTTTTCCTCTAAATATGTTTCCATAATCCCTTTTCTAAGGGTTATGCGGCTCTTTAATTCAAAAGATGGTCTTAAAGACTTAACAAAATCAATAAATCCTTCATGCTCAACCATAGCAAATGGGTATTCATGCATAACAAACATCCGTATAAGCTTCTTACGACTAACATCTCCATCATATGTATAGGTACTCAAAGAACAAGTGCCATCCTCTTTTTGCATTGGTGTTTGTAACATTAGTTGGCCTTTGACATTAGTATTCTTAAAAATGAATGGCACTTATCAAGATGATTTTTCAAATGTGTTGTCCCCAACCTACTAGCTCCATTAAATATTCTTTTGCAGTGATTACATCTTGCTTCTTTTGTTTTAAAAATATTTCCATCAACTTCCTTTTCTAATTCATACTTTGTAAAATCATCCCAAATTTTAGATGTTAGCTTTTTCTTTTGTCTTTTCCTCTCTGTTTGATTTGTAGGCTCAACTGATTTGCTATTTGCATCTTCAATGGTTCCACTAGAAGACATGATATATAACAACTGCATTTAAAATAAAAAAAATAAAATATATAATAAGAAAATCCATGATCACACAAGTCAATGAGAATTCTATCACAAAAAAAAAAAAAATATTAACATACTCAAGCAGTTATTCAATTTCATGTGTTGGAAGAGACAATCAACAATGAGCATGGAGACAGGATGGAGCATGGCTGGAATTAATGAGCTAACAAACGGTTAGCGTGTAATGAGGTCGAAATTTTTTATTTTTTAAGTGGCTATTTTTTTGACTCAAATATGAAATGTTCTAATTAAAAGTAAGAATTTTTTATAAAATCTTTTAAAAATAATATCATAAATAATTAATATATATATTAAATTTTTTAGCTATGCTAAGCGGCTTATTTTTTAAGCCTGGATCTAGTCCTAAATTTGCATAACCATATGATAGGATCACTCTTGACCCAGCATAACCTCATTTAGTATGAAATGTTTTAAAAATTAAAAATCATTAGTGATCATTATATTTATTATATCATGAAAATGGAAGGTCACCATGTCCATAATACCAGTAATACCTTTGAAGACCTATTTGCATAATATACTTTATATAGTAAAAATATTGTATTAGATACTATATTATGTACAAATTATATATTAAATATAAGATTAATACTATCATTAATGATATCACTGTAATTATCTTTCTATATACAAAACATCCCCTACAAATTTGATCCGATTAGGCTCTATGGACCAAAAACTTAATTGGTTCAAATTCTGTTCCACGATCCTAGAAAATACCATGCATTCCTAGCTCGCTCTTAAACCCTTAAAAGCCTCGCTTGGAATTGGATCGCCAGCTCCCCCCACTTCTATTTTTCCACCGGATTATCTCTCGTGTGAATAAGAAACCAAAAACAAAAAGGAAAGGGGATAGAGCATGGCAAGAATTAATGAGCAACAAACTACGATTAAGATATCTTCAGCCCATATCCAGTAATACGATTCCTCCCCCCCCCCCCACTTCACGGAGAGAGCAACAAATTGTTAACATACTATTAAGATATCTTCAGCCATAAGTAACCGTTCCCATATCAAGTAATACGATTCCTCGCCCCTGTTTCTCTCGAAGAAGAAGAAGACGAAGAAGAAGAAGACGAAGAAGAAGGGAGCCCTGTTGCGGCTGTTGCTCCCCTGTTTCTCTCGAAGAAGAAGAGAAGAAGAAGAAGACGAAGAAGAAGGGAGCCCTGTTGGGGCTGTTGCTCCCCTGTTTCTCTCGAAGAAGAAGACGAAGAAGAAGGGAGCCCTGTTGGCTGTTGCTCCCCTGTTTCACCTGAAACAAGGGAACAATCGAGGAAGAAGAAAGCTTCGATTCTCCGGTGAAACAGGGGAACAATCGAGGAAGAAGAAAGCTTCGATTCCTCCGCCACTCTCTCCCTCTCTGAGTCTCTCTCCCTCCCTTCCTCTCTCTCTCTCTAGAATCGGGAATGTGGGAAGGATCAAGGTTCAAGGAAGCTCACCTATGAACCGTTGGCTGATGCGGCGAAGATTAGCCGATTAGGGGAAGGATGCTTCGTGAGAATCGTGACAGCTCCTCCTCGACCGTCTGCCGTTTGGTCCGTCTCCTTCGCTGCCGCCTCCGCGGATCGCTCCCAGCCCCCAGGAAGTTTGGATGTGGACGGTGGAGTGGAAGACGAAGAACGGAAGATCAAAGAACTCCGTCTCCTTCGCTGCTGCCCTCCACGGATCGATATCATGAAGTCTAGGAAGAACGGTGAAGATAGGAACGGTGAACACTGAACAGAAGAGAAGATAGGAAGAAAGCTATGCTGCAGCGAAGAACTGAGGTGACTGGTGAGGTCCGTGAGGAAGAGAAAGTGCCGTCGTGCCGAAGTAAAGTAGGGAGCGTTGTGATGTTATTGTTTTAATGGTGATCCGTACCACTACCGACGTGTCGATCATCGGATCATGCATGCCTTCCGTTCCGGGCGTTGTGAACTATGAAGTTATTGTTTTAACTTAAAAAATGGCTTTCTTTGGGCCGTCCCGGCGCCCGGGCTGGCGTGGCGGGCTTTGATTTGAAAAATAAAAATCCAAAAAGTTAAAATATTATCCCTTCAGATATAATAAAACGGATATCCGTATCCGTATTTAAATATGTATATAAATTCGTATTCGTATCCGTATCCGATTATTTTTTGGATTAGATATCCGAATTCGTATCCGAATCCGATTAAACAGTAAAATAACTATCCAAATTTGATATAATTCGAATACGGATCCGGATACGGTCGGAGTTTATCCGATCCGTTTTCAGCCCTACTTCGCAGCCAGATGATTATGCACACCACAAACGACCATTAACATCTAATCATCTGCAGTGTCCAATTTCTTCCCTCTTAAGGTAAAAGGGCATCCACACTTCTTAGTGCGCCTTGGTCTTTAATCCTTGTTCCTTTATGCGTTTACTTTTATAGGTACCACTCCTCTTGCAAGTAAATACAATTCTTGGTTTCTTAATATTGCTACCCGAATCAGAAGTTTTAATAATAATGATAAATCCATTCATTCTCTTAGCTTTCTGACACCAATTACACATTTCTTCTCTACTCTTAAATATCTGCACAACAAATAGTTTAATGTGAGTAGACAATTTTACACATTACTCAGTCAACTAATAAAACTATTGCAATCAAAATTATCAAATCTCGTAAGTTATAAATTCATTTATGTAATCCATCACACATTCAAAGCCAATCATGCTGCATTTGGTTGAAGCATTGCCTTGCACGGTCAAAAAATTATTTTAAACCATAACCCTAAAATACCCTAAACCATCAAAAGGCCTCTGTTCGGTCTTGTGTGGCTGTACAGAAGCCTTCTGCAAGATTGGCCAAACAGAGGGCTTCTGTTCGATCAGGATGGACCAAACAAAGGGCCTCTGTTTGGCCAACCAAGGCCGAACATGCCTTCTGTTCGGTCCTATGTGGCGGAACAGAGGTGATTTGTTCGGTCCTATATGGTGAACAAATCATGAATCATGAAAAAATTTTTTTTGAAATAAGTTAAAAATAAATCTTTGTGTTTGTAGAACCTTTTCAAATCGTTAATTATTTATTAATTATTTAATTACTCAATTGAAGGTTGAAATCTCTTCAAACATAAGTTAAAATGGATTGAAAGGATTTTTTTTTTTTTTTTCGCAATAACGTGAGGATGTGTTTTGTTTAGAGGGATGCATAGAATAATAAGGGGCATTTTGGTTAAATTTTTTTAGGATAAAATTGGTTTTTTTTTTTTTTTTGGTTAAGTGAGGGTTATACCGAGTAAAATTTGCGGGTGCAAATAGAAGCTCCCCTCGATTTGACCCCCGGAAAAGTGCACATGAAAATTAAATCAATGGCTAGTCGTACTTTAGTAATTTAACACTGCAACTGCAGCATCTCTCTTTCAAATTCCAGGGCTTCCCTCTTGTGAAAAAAGTAGAAGGGCAAAAATTTTCCCCCTTTTTCTGGTCCATCCAAAGGAGAAGATTTGGGTTTGCTTTTTATTACTCGGCTTCTTTCTTTCTTTTTTTCGATTTCTTGGCGAGAGATGGGGGTGAGAAACTGTGGGATATCTTGGAATCCTGCAAGCAAACCCTCCCCCTTCACCATCTCCAGTGAGTACCCCAAACCCCCTCGCTCTCTTCTTTATGACCCTTGTCGCCGCTCCTCTACCTTCACTCTTATCGTTTCTCTTTGATCTCAGAAACAAGAGGTTGTGCGTGGATCTCTCTTGCTGGCTGATCCAATTCCAGAATGCCAGCCGGTCGACGGCCTGCGCGAAGGAGAAGCTCTACCTCAGAAATCTGTTCCACAGGCTCCGAGCCCTGATCGCCTTGAACTGTAACCTTATTTTCGTTACAGGTACAGAATCTTATTATATCTTGTCTTTATTTCATTTTTTTGGTTTTTTTGTTTTGATGAGAAGAGAAAAGAAAGGAAAGGTATTTTCTTCTGCGATAATTAGAGACGAGTTTGCTCAGTTCTGTAAGATCACTGCGAGATTTAGATATTTCAGTTATGATTTGACGTGGTTTTGTCATTGAAGTTGGTGAAGACACTATATTTTATGTAATACTGAATTTCGATTGCAATTACTGGCTATATTTGTAACAGAGAGAATTTACTGCAACCAAACTGTTTTCTGACTTTGATGGCCATCGTGGACTTGTGGTTGGTCGTTTAGTTTAGTTTGTTAGTCATCGTCTATCGGAAATCCTTGGCATGCAGTCATGCGACTTTGTCCCAAGACTTAACTGACACTAAAGAATTCTAGCAAACCATGGTATTGTATGTAGGAGGAACCAAGGTTTTAAATCCAATGAAATAGATTCATGCCAATTTTTTATGGAATAGGATGCGCTGCCGTCCCACGTCTCACCTTATCCCGATATTTGGGATGGGACGGGATAATCTTATCCTAACTCTTGGAATGGCAATTTGTTCCAGCATCTTATGAGATGCTACACTAGGATTTGAAGCTATAAGAGGAACTATAACATGTGTTTGAGTAGATGAGTTGCCCCTAGATATGGAATCCTGAACTCAAATAAAGAAGTTGAAGAGGTGAATCTAAGTAATTATAATGGGGAAAAAGATTGACAAATGTTGTAAAATATTTTGGCTATGAATATGAGCTAGGAACATTAGAAAGCAGGTAATTGTGTGACACACTCACTTCGGAACTTCATAGAATCTCGAACCCATGCTTGCTTTCTAAAAGCTTTCTTTTCAAAAGTGTTTCTAAAGTATCCGCTTTTCTGAATCCACAAATACTCCCTATGATGGCAACTAAGTGTAAGGTGCCCGTTCAAATGTGTCCTTGTGGGAGTGAATTAGGGCCTTTATTTTTAGTTTTCATATGCTGAAACTGTTCATTTGCCAATAAAGAATATATGTTTCTATGTTAGAGGACATAATTTCAGAATAAATTGTGAACTTTTTGTTGTGTTTGCTAGATGGATCGATTCCTTCCATTAAATTGTCCACTTACAGACGGCGACTGGGTTTTGGTTCTGAGGTCAGTCTCTCTCTCTCTCTCTCTCTCTCTCTCACACACACACACACACACTCACTTACTCACTCACTCACTCACGTGCTCACCACTCAAAACACCCACACACTACTTGTCCATGAGATACGGTGTTTTCACCTAATTCCGTAATGCCAGTAGCCTTTTGTTTCAGGTTGCTCAAGATGATGTTAACTCACAAACAATGCCTTCACTTCATAGGAACATGGGTTCTAAATTCTCATGTATGATAAGAGAAGCAAAAGTTCTTGGAATGGCACTTGGTATTCCTTGCCTAGATGGGTAATTTTTTTTGTATGCTATGATCCCTTTCAAGTGAATGCAATTTCAATTCAACTCAACTCATCTAAGCCTTTCCCAACTACATGGGGTTTGCTACATGAATCAACTTTTTTCACTCTGCTTTATTTAGGACCAAATCGATATTTAAATTACAAATAGTTATATCTTTTTTAATTATTTCTATCCATATTAGTTTAGGTCTATCTCTATTTTTATTCTTACTATGAATTGTTAAAAGATTACTTTTTCTAACTGGAGCATTTAAAGGTCCACATTGTATATGTTCAAACCACCGTAATCGATTTTCTCTCATATTATCTTCAATTGGGGCTACTCCTATCATTTCTCTTATATGCTTATTTCTAATTCTATCTTTTAAAGTTTTACCACATATGCATTTTAACATACGCATTTCTGTTATACTTAATTTATTCATATGTTATATTAATTCTATCTATATAGCATAGCTGGCCTAATAGCAGTTTTATAGAATTTTTTTTTAATTTTAATGGGATGCGCCGATCATACAATACTTCCGAAGCACTCCTCCACTTAATCCATTACGTTTTAACTCTATGATTCACATCTTTACCTATTTTACCTTCTTGCTGGATAATTGATCTCAAATATCTAAATTTTTTACTTCTTAAAATCTCTTGGCTTGCAATCTTCACTGTTTCTTCATTTGTATCTTTACTGCTACTAAAATTATATTTCATGTATTCAGTTTTAGTTCTGCTAATCTTAAAACTTTTAGATTCTAAAGCCTCTCTTCAAATTTTTAGCTTAGCATTCACTTCAGATTTAGTTTCATTAATCAACACTATATCATCTGCAAATAACATGCACCATGAGATATCATTTTGAATATGTTTGGTTGATTCATCCATAACTAATACAAAAAGATACGAACTTTAAGGCAGATTCTTGATGTAAACCTACAGCAATTGAAAACTCATTAATTTTTTTAATTGTTATTTTACTAATAGTTAATGCTCTATCATACATATCTTTTATCAATTCTATGTACCTTTTAGTAACTCTTTTTTTTTCTAAAATCCACCATATTATTTCTCTAGGTACTTTATCATATGCTTTCTCTAAATTAATAAAGACCATATGAAGGTCTTTTTCTTTTCTCTATATCTCTCCATCAATCTTCTTAATAAATAAATAGCTTCCATGGTCGATCTTTCATGCATAAATTCAAATTGATTATTTGACACCAAAGTTTTAACTCTTAATCGATTTTCTGTTACTCTCTCCCATAATTTTATTGTATGACTCATTAGCTTAATCCCTCTTTAATTTGCACAGTTTTGAATATCTTCTTTATTTTTGTATACGGAAATTAATATGCTTTTTCTCTAATCATCCGTCATTCTTTTAGTTGCTACAATCCTGTTAAATAAATTAGTTAACCATATGACTCCAATTTCTTCTAAGCCTTTCCAAACCTCAATAGGAATCGCATTTAGTCCTAATGCCTTTGCATTTTTTATTTTACTTAAAACCTTTTTAACCTCAAGTATTCTAAATCTACGAAAAAAATTATGCTCATTTGTTACTCCTAGGTTATCACATCCTTTTACCTTAAATTTATCAAATTATTTTTATTTAATAATTTTTTAAAATAACTTTTTCATCGTTCTTTTATCTCTTCTTCTTTTACTAAGACTCTTTCATCTTCATCCTTAATACATTTAATATAGTCAAGATCTTTTGTTTTCTTTTCTCTTAGTTTTGCTAATTTACATATAGTCTTTTCATCTTCTTTCGTATCTACTCTATTATATAAATCATTATAGGCTTTAAGTTTGGCATTACTTTCCGCTTTTTTAGCATCTTTCTTTGCATCCCTATACTTTTTAAGACTTTCTTCATCCCTAGCCTTTTGCCAAATTTTATAGTTTATCCTTTTAAGCTTGATGGCATTTGAACTTCTTCGTTCCACTATCAAGTTTCCTTTCCTACTAGTCCTATTCCTTTTGATTCTCTTAGAACTTCTTTTGCTATATTTTTATGCATTTAATTGCTTTTTTCACATTAAGTTGGGATCACTATTTATATTCATAGTCATTACTCTTACTAACTTTTCTTTAAATAATTTTAGTTTTTCTCCTTTTAAATTTCATCATTTAATTTTTAAATTAATAATTTTACTTTTTACTCTATATTTTATTTTTATCTATATGTCTGCTACCATTATCCTATGTTGTGAAATTAAACTTTCTTCTGGAATAACTTTACAGTTTTTGCATGTTATTTTATCTATCTTTTTAGTTAAAAAAAAATCTATTTGATTTTTATTAGATCCACTTTTAAATGTTATTAAATGTTCATCTCTCTTTTTGAAACAAGTGAACGCAATTTGTATTTCCATAAATATTCTTTTTTTATATATCTATCATCATTCATACAATTGATTTAGAGGATTATATTAACATTCTGATTATCTCTTATATGAAGATTATGCATGGCAGATGGAGTGTAGAGGACTAACTGTAATTGGTGGGGTGGAGTTAATTTTAATGGGTGAGGTAGTTAATGAAATAGTTAGTTTCCTAGTCAGAGCAATTTGACAAGTAGGCCTATGTGTTGCCTAAGATTGAACAAGTACATTCTGAACAATGAATAGATAATTGTTTGGGCAATTGTTTAGAGACTGTTCTGTTCTATGATAAGCTCTACGCCAGAGCTCTCATCTAGTAGTGAACCCTTTTATGGTTCCTAGGAAATATCTTTTCCATGTAATGGAGCATTTTGCACTTTAAGAACTAAGGAAGATATGATTTGATTTCCTCAAATGCAGAGGGATGCAGTGAAATGTCCAAAGATAAGCAGAAACCACTTGAAATCTGTTCAACTGAATTCACAGTACGTAGAAATTGCAGTTGCTTTCCCTTAATTTAGGGCATTTCTTGGATCCTGCTCCAGGAATTTTCTCTCTATACCTGTCTTATCGATCTCCTTTATGTATCTTTTCATGCATCCTTTTCCTAGCAGCTATTTACAAAAGTGGCTACTAAGATTTCTTCTACACGCTTGACAAGTTTATGATTCTTTATTCACCTCAGAATATCACCATTCAGTTCAGAGTTTCGACAACATGATATTTGCATGTTTCTTATTCTTCCATTGTTGTTTCTTCTTCTCATTTATAAATTCACACATGCCAAACTAGGCAGCTGACATATAGACTAGACTTGTGTATCCCAACATTTTTTGCTGAATTGCAGATCACTATATTATAGCATTTCAGTTTAGCTTTAGTTTCTTTGGGTGAACTTTCCTAACTGGTATAATATCTAAGGCTATGTGTCTACGTGGATTGCTTTCATTTATAAGTAGTCTCAGATCTCAGGAAAGAAAATGGCTAATAATTCTTGAAGATTGTGGGCTCCACTGAATATTAAAATTGTGACTGTTCATTGTAGTACTAAAACTGTTTTTGTCAGCAAAATAATACAATACATAATTTAGAGCTGGTTTAGATATTCATAGTGAAGAATAAAGTTGTGTTTGTTAAAATGTTACTTTACTTCAACCAGGCTAGAGGAAGGGGAAGCACAGTGTGCATTGTTGAATTTGGCATCCTTATGTGTAAGTGGATTAGGTCTTTCAATGTTTTTGACCCAACTGATCTCTGGATATATAATGAGTATCATCATTTTCAGGATGGCTGTTTCACTTCAGATTCAGATATCTTCCTTTTGGAGCAAGGACAGTTTATAGAGACATCATCCTAGGTGAGTTCTTGAAATGACAACCGTGTGGTTTGGTAAGTTGATAATTAATTGACTCTTCTAGGGAAATTTTACCTTTTAAGCTTAATTTTGCATAGGTTTTTCGTTCCCAACTTCCTGACCTTTTGATGGCTACTGAAACCCCTCATTTGAAATAGGAGAGGGGAGCTATGTAGTTTGCTATGAGATGGAAGAGATAGAGAAAAAACTTGGCTTTGGGAGGAATTCACTGGTAATCTTTAGATCATTTTCTTGTATTGAAACATGAAGACTAATTGTCTTTCATCCTTACTTGAGTTTTCTTTGATTATCATTTAGTGTAATTTAGATAGTAAGTGGTTACATTACAGGCCAAGTTTGACTCAATAGAGCTCAAACAAAATTCCAACTCTTTTATGCAAAAAAAATCAGTTTATATGATTATAGCAAATAGATCATATCCCCTCACATAACACTTGTATAATACCAGTGTATAGTGTACACTGTACATACTCCACATTTGTCAAATGAGTATGTATGGATCATAAGTTATATGCCTTTATCCCATGCTTACTTTTAACACTTGTTCCCTGTAATCTCACCATGTTTCATAGATTTTGAGCTTACTTAATATATTCTACAGACAATGTAGTCTGAATATTAATATATCTCAAAATTGGAAGTGAAATATCAATGTAAATGTATCCTAGCGTTGAAAATTTAATCAATTCAAGATAAGACTATAGGAATTATTCTTTAGTTTATGTAGTAAATTCTTCTAGGCTAGTCGGTGTCTAGTGAAGATCTCTGATGTCACAACAACCAACTGAAGCCCTTATTATATACGATAAAAGCATTCAAAGAAGGTGAATTCCTTGGTTAAGCTTGTGGCTTCTTACCACCCTAGTTATGTACTTTGCCATGCCACCTGCTGTCAACAAACTGTGAGCAAATATGGGGCTGCTCCCTAGTACATATCTTGCAATTACATGATTGGTACACCCCCATGCCGTGGTAACCCAAAACTCGGTGAAGAGTCATATTTGCAAACCGAACATAAAGCTCAAACAAATTCTGACTCTTTTACATTATATTGGTCGAAACGAAGTTCTTATAGCCCAGAAAAGGAAAAGAGCTTGATTTATAATATTCTCAGCGGATGCATGTCAAGATTCTGCCATATCGACATTCGATGTTCTTCACAACTTATATGACAATGCTGTCCTATATGCTGTTAAAGATATATGTTTATATTCTATGATATATATTTTTATGTTTTTATCTCTCTTATAGTGGGTTTGGCTACACATGATCTTCAGATTTCTCTGGCTCTTCTTCTTGGCAGTGACTATTCTCAAGGAGTTCATGGATTTGGGCCGGTAAGTGGCATCAAAATTAGCTTCCTGACTTAATAGGGGTAGATTTCTCTGGCAATGTCTTTCCAACTTTCGCACATGGGGTGTGTATAGGTGTGCATTGATGGCATCACTACATCATTAACATATAAAACTTCCTAGTACTATTTCAATTTCAGGACAATATCAACAGACTGATTTCTATGAAATGGATTCTTCTAAACTGCAATTTTCCGTGTTATGAACTTTGAATGCTGCAGGAAACAGCATGCCGGATTGTTAAATCAATAGGCAATGATACTATTCTGCGCCAGATGGTGTCTGAGGGATTAATAATCACAAAAAAGTATAAAGGAAAGAAAGTACAGGAAAGGATCTCAGCTTTGATGCGAATAAGGAGAACAATCCAAGCCTGAGGCAAAATAACTGCAGTGAGTTGATCAAAGTTATCTATGTAAAGTATCATGTTATATTAGACATGAATTTTGCTCTATGTAGTGGCTCTCACACAAAACTGTCAGCTGCGGATCCTACTAATTTTATTTAATGAAAGTAAATAGTCTAAAGGGGTCATTGCTTGTGCAATGGTCAAAGGCTTATGCTAACAAGCACATGGTATGGGCTTGAGTCCTGGGGCAGCCACTTTGTGTGAGAAAATACCAAAGGTTTTTGTCTGTTCCCAATTTGCCCCTCCCAGGACCCAGATTGCTGGGACCGTAACTGGCAATGTGTTTCTTTTCCAATAACTTCCATGAATGTTGACTGGTGGCTCGTGTGTGCAACTCTGCATACAAAGTTGCATTTGTTTCATGTATGGTAGCAACGTTCCTGAGGCACTAACAACATATTAAGCCTTTGTTGTATTTGCTTCTCCAGCCGAAGGGCTAAGGTTTGTTGTATTGTGCTGTGTATAGTTATTGCTGCCTCCTATTTTATGTAATGATTATATCATTATGCCACTGTACATATGTCTTGATGATGGTATTTTGATGCTATATTCTGAAGTTTTTGTCATTGATTATGAGAAAGGTGACTCATATAAATTAATTAATCTTCAAATAATGTTAAAATTGCTCATTTATGATTAAATACTGGCAAGTCACTGTATCATGCTTTGTGTATACCCATCTTCTGGAGTGTGGTTATCTTCTATCATACAAATAATTTTAGGCAAAAATACGAGATATTTGAAGGCCATTTCTTCATCAGTTTTATTTGAAGAAGTTTTGCCACTCTTCTATGATATCTTGGAACATATGCTGTTTTCATTAGCTCAGGCTTCTTTACCTTTCCTTTTTTTCAGTGCAAGGCTGCTACACCTCTAGCATCTACTTTGCTTGATCATCTCACTGCTCTTAAGCATCCAGACTTTGAATTTTGTTTGCCAGAGTCAGAAATATCGTTAACTATCTCAATTAAAGGGGTGTAATATGTGGAAAAGTAATTGGAAAAGTGGGACAAATTATGGACTGTCCGCCCAACTCTCGTTTTAACGAAATAAAAACTTCTGCTGGCCCCATATTTTCCATCTGACATTTTTTGTTCTAATTTTCTTAGCAAATGGGAAGAATCTAGTATTGCATGATCAGTTTTTGGAAGTCATAGATGCATATCTGAAGCCAAAATGTCATTCGCCAGATTCAGAGGCTGTGCTGAGGTAAAGAACTGCACAACAAATTGAGATTTTATGTTCTGTTATTTTGAAATGTGAATGTATATCATGAGGACGGGAAATAATGATGACAATTCAAAAGTTGCATTTTTGAATGTGAATGTATGCATAGTAGCAATAGACCTTGCCTAGTTGATTTCCCTCTATTTGTGTTGGTGTGGGATATGAATGACATGCATGGCTTTTGCAAAGCAACTTGTCCCATGTTGCATTGTGAGAAATGCGGATTCAAGTTAAATCAGTTGAATTTTGATATTTTTGGTGATCGAGTTGTATCTTGCAGGGTGTGCACCCAACATCCATTTCAACGAACACAACTTCAACAGATATGCACCCAGTTTTTTAATTGGGACCCTAATAAAACAGGTATTCTCTACATTCTTGCAATTTCTGTAGAAGCGTGCTGTCAGTGTTATTTACGCATGACCATGCAGGCCAATTTACGTGCCCAGACATGCATCATTTTTTTTTAATGTGCTGCTTCTACCACAGATCAGTATATCCTTCCCAAGATTGCTGAGAGAGATCTTAGGCGATTTGCTAACCTACGTTCCGCATCATTAGAAGTGGGAGTCAGGATTCCCTTAGAGGAGGTACGACTTCCACATGCATAAACATAATCTCTCACATTAACTTGGTGTCCTTTAACCTTCTCAACTCAACTCATCTAAGCCTTTTCCCAACTATTTGGGATCGGCTACATGAATCTGCTTCCTTCACTCTGCTCTATTCAGGACCAAGTCGACATTTAATTTACAAATAGTTATGTCTTTTTTAATTATTTCTATCCATAGTTTAGGTCTACCTCTATCTCTATCTTTATCCTGAATTGTTAAAAGATCACTCTTTCTAACTGGAGCATCTAAAGGTTTCAAGCCCGGGTAAACGAGAAGGGTTATGTTAAGTAGCTGACAGCCAGCGTAAAACTTCGTCAAAACCCTTAAAACATGAATCTGGTGTCCTTTAAGCTTCTTTCCTTTTATTTATTTATTTTGTTTTTGTCTTTTCCTTTGCAGATACCAGTTCCTTGCCCCCTATCTGCTATTGTGAAACAGAGAAAAGTGCAGGGAAGAGAATGCTTCGAGGTTTCTTGGCACAACATAGATGGACTCCAAACTTCCATAGTCCCTGCTGATCTGATTGAAAGGTAATGATGGTTGTTATTTATACTCCTCTAGCATGATCCTGTGAGCAAATATTCACCTTCCAATAACAGGAATGATAACTATATACCATATCCGAAGGACCAGTTATAACTAGACTTAGGAAGTATTTCATGAAAATTTTGGAAGCTGAGTTCTTCACCACGGTTGTCAATAAACATTTTGGCTATTCATAAATTTGACCTGTTATCCATAAACAATGCTTTCTCCACTTGAACTGCAGACATTTTACCTGTTTCTTATCTATTCATCCATTTATTTGTTTCTTTTTCTTTTTTCTTTTTTCCTTTTTTTTTTTTTTTTTGGGGGGGGGGAGAGGGGGGAGGAGGGGGGTGGTGTTGGATAATGGGAGGAGCATCACCAGTAAGAATTATCTTTGGCCCAATTTGTAGCGTTACATCAGTATTTGACCTCTACTGTGCCTCTGTTTAACATATGTTCTTCTAGCTTGTTATTTCCCATGGTATGCTAGCATCAGCAACAGATTTGTCTAAGCATGATCACTAAAAAGGGTGGCCTGGTAATGCACAAAGCCCTTACCAATATGAGATTTAGGGAGCATCAGATGCACGCAATTTTATTCTTAGTGCACGAAGAGGTTGTTTTCGTATTTTGAACCAGTAATATTTAGATTATAATGAAATAATCATAGTTCTCTCTTACCTCGTATTAGTGTCTTAATATGCGCCAGTGCCAAGTTTGGGTTCGGTGCTAGTATCCTATAGCACGCCTGGCTCGGTATGGGGTGACATGGATTGATGTGGCACACCATAGAAGTAGCTCTATATTTATGCTAAGGCACACCTTTTGTTTGAATATGATAACTGATGTGTGAATTTCATCTGTACCTAATTTAATAAAATGTGTTGATTAGTCAGGTTGGCAAGTTATGTCCAGCAAGAAAGTTTAAAGATTAAAAAAAAAAAAAAGTAAAAGAAGAGTGTGTGAATGTCGTGATAATTTTTAAACTATTTTTTATTAGTTTCTCCACCCATTTAGAGCTCTTCTTACATTTTTCATGCATCTTTTTGCAGTGCCTGCCCAGAAAAGATAGCTGAATTCATAGAGAAGAAAGGTGAAGGGAAGAAGCCGAGTAGAAGGCCAAGGGCAAGGAAATCAACGAAAGCTGCTATTAGGGAAGTTGATATTCAGCTACAAGGCCTGTTGCTTGGCATTGAATCACAAAGCAATTACCTCTCTGATACAACCAACTGTTGCCAGCCAATTGATGTAAACAGTGTAGAACCTGAAGTCATTGATCTGTCCACCCCTTCACCACCGCACGGTACGTGTGAAGTTGGAAAACGTCAGACGGTTATTAGCCAGCATGCGGAAGTGATTGATGTGTCCGAGTCGGAAAATGATTTGTCACCTGAACATGAGCAAAAGGCAAGAGCGCTGAGATTGTTTATAGACAGTATTAAGGGAGATCTTTATTAGAGTAGCAGCATCTTCTGCTTATTTTCCAGACGTAATATTATTAATGAGATGCAATACAATGTTATATATTATTTGTAATATTGTAATTCTTTTATCATCACTGTAAAATTTGCATATTTTATACTAATGTATTATACAAAAGTAATATTATAATATATGTTGTATATAAATATATATAATAACACGTTATACAATATTCTAAAAGTATGTTATATATATATATATATATATATAACATCAACTTATTAATATTATAATATGTTTTCTTCCCTCCACATGTTGGTCGGTCGGCCGGCGAGGTCGCCGCTGCTGTGCAGGAAGCCGGTGAACGTGCCAGTCACGCACGGGGGTCGTCGGTCTCCGAGTTTGGATCAACCGGGCTGTCGTCCTCCTCATCGATCGGCTGGTGATGGCGGTGGGAATACTCTCTGCAAGACGGAGAACATGCAGTCATGTTTTCACGCGTTCTTGCTTTCATCTTGCTTAATTTTATTTTGAATCTGCTTCGCTCTTTTGTTCTAGAGCTGGTACCCATGTCTCAAGAGATCGATTTGTGCTGCTTGCTTTGGAAACTGTCCGTTGAAACTTGGAGCAAGCTCGAATTCCGAGTCACGCCTATAATTTGGAGATCGCGATATATTGGAGCAAAAGCGCAAGAAGTACCAGAACTTCTCTCAGCAATTAAAGATACTGGGTTTCATTTCACTGATTTGATATTTGCTTCAAAGATTGCAGGCGTTCCATAGCTCAAAGTTTAAGCTTGCACTGCCGTTGCAGTGACAAAGGAAGCTCTCGATCTCTGTTGTTCACCTTGGATGACATTGTACATCTTGATGTGCCATGGATGGACCTAGGCCTCGAGTTTCATCATGCCCACTGACACAGCTTGTCGGGAAGCTATAGACCAGACGAACCTTGAAAAGGCTTTGTGTCACTGCCGGACTGCAACGCATGCATGCACTTCATGCAAACGGATGATCAAACAAATGAGGATGGCATCATGACAAATACTTTCATCCCAAAGTTCAAATAGAAGTTTCTACACTGTCGCTTTGATCCGGCATCAACAACCATAGAACACGCAAGGAAAAATAATCCCCTTGCATATGTTGCCATATAATCTAATTTTTGTTTTACTGTTTGGCTAGCAATCTTGAGGTTAATTTGATTTTAACACACACAATTTCACCCAAAGCCTTCAATTTAATACAACTTGGGCTTGACGGCATAGATGGGCAAAAGAAAATAGCCATCCTATGAGCTGGTGGGATGGTACCAGGCACCAGAAACGTTAATCTGATTTAAATGGGGACATTAAATGGCAGACCTACAAGGCCCTCCTGTCCTAATGCCATGACAGCTTCTTATGGGCGGATCCATGAACGGAAGGCATATATGCTTGGAGTTCATCCACGAATCGTAAAACATTTGTGAACAACAAACAACCTGCACCCCAGGGCTGCATGTTAATTCTGTGCACGGCTCTCAAAGACTTCATGAATATAGCCAGCAAGATTTTGAGGAGCACTACAACCCCACCACGTGGTGGACTGATCGATGCAATACAAACGGCATGAAACTAGTTAAGCCACGCCAGTACTGAAACGATCAATGAGCCTCAGCTTGGAAAAATATTTCAGTTGTAACTGACCATTTTTAATTAATCAACCCTCATCTTAATGGAGAGAGAACCAAAGATCAATGATTACCACAAGACCATCCCAATGATTAAGCAGCTCAGTTTTATACATACATACGTACCTACATACGTATTCTTATCATAATAGGTGTATTAATAAGTTTGTTGTATTCTTATCAATCACGTACATTTCAATTTTTCATGTCCGCAAATAGATTGCATCAAAGCTTGTGTGTCAGTTTCTGATAGGAGCAATGCTAAACCAGCGAACAATTAACACAAAATTGTTCTCCAGTTTCTAACCAGCCATGGACCATTTGAGTAGCGTCTAAAGTTAATTCTTTAGGTTTATTACATTTCTGACGAAAAAGTTAATTATATTTTTATTATTTATTTATTTTGATTGTCTGGTGGGTTCTTGAAGCCACGTTGGACGAGCTAGAAGTAGGCTGGTAGAATATTGCCTCATCCGATTTGATATATATGTGGTGATAGTTAAACGTCAGACTCGTTGAAAGTTAACAGGCTTACAGGCAATATAGTTTTATAGGTTCTCCGTACATTCAGTCCACTAAACAAGTCTGCCGTCACTGAATTAATTGAATGCAGAGTTTAATTTCCAGATCTCCTCCGTTAGCCAACTTCATGCATGCGGCCATCGGAAGTATAGCATGAAACTCCTCAGCATCGTTCTTCCTTCGGACTATGTGGTCACAGTGGTTGGCTCATGGTGTATAATTGATTCAAAAGAAATTTTCAAATGAATGAGAGGCAAAATAGCAGTGTTCACTTGATAAGTTTAATAGCCTTCATTTTTTACAGGCTGATGTTAAAGATAAATGGCTATCGTTGATCATGGCACGCCAGAGGATCGAATTTACAAGTCAAAAGGAGTTATCTTCGACGCCCTTGAGATGGGGCGAAAGATACGGTCTTGAGGGGGATTAAAGTCACTTCAATAGCTTTTATGCATCCTATCAAACGTCACCTCTCATGATGGGTTCCAACTTCCAAACCTAACAAAACTATTGGTTTGTAAGGCTTACGTCGTTTGGCGATGTCCCGTGCCCCAATCGCAGGCGGCAGTCCTTCGGCGTTGCTTGATTCTTGGCCAGACGGTAAGCCTAAGATATCTACCAGCCTCCATATTTTGGTTGTTGGCATGGATAAAAATGTAGCTCACCTTGGTAGCATCTGCACTAGTTTGCATGTTGAGGCATTGCAACTCACAAATTTTATTATGTACTATCAACACCGTAATTAATGTCCATCGCAGTCAGGTATTTGCTGATATTACATGAAACTACGTACATTATTTATTTCTTGACATTATTTACAAGTGCATGGATAGCATGAATTGAGACATGAATAATAATTATAATATAATTTAAAAAATTATAATTCAAATTCACTTACTATCAATTAACTAAATCTCTTTTAGACTATATCATAAATCTTTATCTTCTTTTAGAATATTTATAACTTCTATGAATTAAGATTAGTTTTTATTTACCCCCATGGGTGCCAAACAGGACCGGTAGATTGCTAAATAACGGAAGCTTCTAAATACACCGCAAAAATTGCTCTTCACACCTTCAAACTTTTAAAAAAATTTAAATTTCTAAACTGCCCTTAAATCTCTCCACACCCTCTCCCTCACCCCATTCGGCCGACACCCTTCTCTCCTCTTTCCTTCTTCTTCTCCGGCCGACCCCCTTGGCCCCGGCTCCTCTCTCAGCACGACTCCCCTTGACCCCCAGCTCCCCTTTCGGCTTCGATTGTTCCGGTCTTCCGGCATCGACTCCCCTTTGCTCCCGATTCTGATCGCTTTGGCCTTCCGGCACTGACTCTCCTCTTCAGCCCCAACTGCTTCAGCCCTTTCGGGCACCGACTTCCCTTCAGCCCTTTCGAGCACCGACTTCCCCCCCTAACCCTCAGCTCTTCTTAGCCCCCCTCCCCCAACCAAGCCGTCGTCTTCCTTTGGGCCCTGGCTTCCCTTCCAGCTTCGACTGCTCTCTGGCACAGACTCCCTTCCCGGCCCTCTGACACCGACTCCCCTCTACTAGCTCCCCCTGGCCCTGGCCCTTGACTTTCCCTTGCCTCTCTGTTTGGTCATGATGGACCGAACGAAGGGGGCAGGGAAGGGGTTTGTTTAGGATAGGGGCATAAAGAAAAATTATAAAGGGCATAATGGTTATTATGCAATGTGATATATATATATATTTAAAATATGGGTGTGAAGAGTAATTTTTGCGGTATATTTATAAGCTCCCCTAAGTAACTCATGATGTGTCACACGGGAAGGTTCATCAATGAGCTTATTGATTGAATGGACACCAAACCCATAAAAGAGACCGGTGGAGCTAAGTTTTAGGGTAGAATTTATTAGGTCAATGCCAGATTTCCAATCTTTGCTGTCTACCATCCCATCTACCTATATTTAATACCATGCTTGCTTTCATTGCCCATGTAAGATGGCAATGCACAGGTGACCAATTCATAATGTAGGCTTGCCCCACAATTGATGGCCAATTTAATGATTCACTGGACTGACTTCCATGACCAAACCATTGCTCTTCTAGTCCAAACCAAAATTTTAAAGCGTTAAATTTACATCTAAAGCTTAGATATTTTCTGATTTAGGATTGTAATGGACATCCACACTCCATTACTACTGACTTCCCTAAAACTTTCTGAGGTCACTAAAGGCAACCCTTTCACCTTGATGACTAGGTAAATCACACAAGGCAGCTTGAGCTTGGGACTCGTCTAATTCTTGAAGGACCTCTCTACAAATCACTGCCTTTTGTTGGATAAGTTCATCACAAGCGACTGCTTGATAGCAAATGTTACAGTTTGCCCCTAAATTTCTTGAACCTGAGGCTTCGGATCTTGATTTGCTTCCACAGCAACAAAGGAAAAATAAAGGAAAAAGATTAAAGAAAAACTCACAGGGGTTTACAGTGTTTCAATTAGATCAGCCTGCATCCACGCCATCAAAGATGGCAATAATTTCTTAAAAAAATAATTTGGCGATTGATAATGACTCTCTCATAAAACTTTAAGCCACTTATATCCAACAGAATCCTTCTCTGAATCTTTCAATAACACTTAAGAGTTATCCTGAAAATTAGGATTACATATGCATGCTTATATAAACGATAAATTTATAATATTTTATATAGAGTACAATTCATATTCCTTGAAACATATCAGGTTATGTCCATGTTAGGCTTCATATTAAGTAATCCTTATTTAAGGCTACGCTCTTGTTGGACCTATAAACCTTGAGTCAAAGTCTAACAACTTCTGTGGTGCAACACCAGAGGCATGTCCAACCATGCGTGCAGTGATTTAAAGTAAAAGAGAGCACACATGTTGCAGCACACGTCTCATCCATCCTGTCTCCACATGCTTTAAACACGTAGGTAGATTTGTTCAATGAACAAAGATTGAACTGATGCCAAAGATCTAACCTGCAGTTCAGGTCAAATCTCACTAGAAACATCATATGGCATGTATGTTGTTACTTGATCAAGTGACCCATGTTCCATGGCATCTTGCTTGCAAATAAATGGATCAAGCATGGATGTGAGATCATTTTCGATGACTGTCTAATTATCCATGCTTTCAGAAATTATAATAATCAACCAATAGAATGCATGTTGCCATATGGGCAAAAAAGTCAACAATCATAGTGTAATGAAATGGCCTATCAGCTTATCTTTCCCTAGCTACTGCCCCTATAATTAATGTTTCCTAATGACAGTATCAACCGATCTAACACATGAGAGAGAGAGAGAGGGAGAGAGAGAGATTGAAAGATTCCAAAAGGGTATTTTGGTAGGCAACTTGTGTCTTTCTCAGCACAGAGAGATGGTCCAGTATTAATACACTCCTCACCGTCGCTACTAACTTCAATCCAAACTTTGCTCTCTCTCTCTCTTTATCTTTCTCTCTTCTGGAACTTCCTCCTCTTTCTTATGCTTCTTTCTTCAGCAATATGAAGCTTAAAAAGTTCTCTCTGCCATCTATACCATTTTTTCTTCTTATATTAGTTGTGGTGGGCCAATTATCTAGTTTCAGCCATGGCCTCAGGATTATGAAAAAGGGAGTGGACAAGAGCTGGAAAGGTGAGTACCCATCGCCCACTTGTTATTTCTCCAGGACTTCTCCACCTCAAGCGACCAATGACAAGGATGATAGTTTTGGTCCCATCTATGGAGTGTCTGATAGAATGGTACCTCAAGGTCCAAATCCACTTCACAATTGATGATTAGGATTCATAGTAGTCGTCTGTTTTTTTTTTTTTTTTGTCATGGAAGATGTATATTAGAAGTTGAATGAAATGTGATGATATGTATTTTCTCATAGTAAAGAGTTGAATGGAATGCGATACCTAATGTCTTTTCTTTCCTACTCTGTGGAAACTGAAGAAATTGTAGCCATTGTTTGATACAAAAGAGTGCCAAGCAAAGGAAAATTAAGCCGAGTTTCACCTTTGTAGATGTCTAACAATACCTAAAATATGGAAATAACTACAATTTTCTTGTATGAAAGCATGATTCCTTAGTATTGTTATTGTAAGGTGGGAACTGACATTAGAGTCGTTTCTGGTTTTCTTTTCCTCTTCAAATAATCTCCATGGAAGGAATCAAGTTTTAGAAAGCAAACGATCAGAGCACGTTACGGTCGACATTATTATATATGAGTGAAAAGATTGGTTGAAAAAATTTGCTAAGAGAGGAAGCACCTCCTTAGACTCTATCACCGGCTCATCATTCTTACATCAGATTAAGTCTACTGGTTTCATGTTTAGTTTATTCTAGAAGGATGACAAAGAAAAGCTTTCTTGGCTTCTGCGAAGTCAAACAGAAAGAATAAAATAATTATATTCTGTTAACGCTTTATTATTATTATTTTCATTAGTAATCGTCAGGCCAAAGCTTATTTTACTCTAAGCACATGACCTGCAAGTCCCTAGCAATGTGAAATGTCGAGAGAGAGTATTATAAGTGGCTGATATCCAACTGCCCTGTACTAAGATCTACGTACGCACTGATCACCACATAAAATTAACTAAGTGCAAGCCAAACAGGGTACATGGATCAATTATCTGTTGCATGCTCATAGAGGCCCAGAATATGGGTGCATGTGAGTGTGCATATGTACACAAATTTTTGAGTTTTTTTTGGGCAAATATCGTTAGCTGATAGTCAAGGAAGTAGAAGTTGATAGATGAGGTATGTCATCAAATGTATACATAGATCCACCATGATAATGAATGTGAGTGGTCATGTACACAAACGTAGACATTTCAAGATGTTAGAATTTTTGAAA
This sequence comes from Calamus simplicifolius, assembly GCA_900491605.1. Classification (NCBI taxonomy): domain Eukaryota; kingdom Viridiplantae; phylum Streptophyta; class Magnoliopsida; order Arecales; family Arecaceae; genus Calamus; species Calamus simplicifolius. Next base: position 61,777 of record UESW01004057.1, on the reverse strand, counting down.
TTTGCAAGTTCAAGAAAGATATGATTTTCATATTCATGTAAAACTTTGGTCTTAATTTATGTTGTCTTTGCTATTCAGAAGATTAAAAAAAAAGGCATATTTTTGCATCCTTATAATCTTAGTCTTTACAGTATATTATATATCGCTTTTTTTTTATAAGCACATAGTAGCTCTGACTTTTGATGCATCCCTGCTAATTTAGAGTTATTGTGAAAGTTTGAGAGAGAGTTGTATTTGGTGTAGGCGAGCTTAAAATTTTATATGAGAGAGTTTTTGATGGAAGAATAATTGTTGTAATTTTAGAGTTTGGATAACAAATAGTTCTTGTAATCTCTAAATATTTGATGATAAGATTTTTCTGCTCTATTTTGCCTGTGAACATAGCTCGGTAGGCTGAATCACATAAATTTTTATGTATTTACTCTTTTATTATTTGGTTTTGCTCTTTTCTCTTACTCATCTATCTCACATCCTCAACGTGTGCCTTTGTCATAACATGACATAACTCAGAAAACACAATTAACAGCTAGGAGTGCCAATTGAGCCTCATGTAGCGGATACATATCAAAACTAAATTGCCAACCATGTTGGAGTGGTTTAGTCCCTGATGAACAGCAGTAGGATTCCTCGTTGAACAAGAACCTTGGGCTTTTACCCTTTGTTATCAACAATTAGGTCTATAGTCTCTTGATCCAAGATTCAAGATTGGTGTAGCGGTAAAGCGTTTCCTTTTGAACCCTTTGATCTTTGGTTCAAAACTCTACAGCATAAAACCCTAGCCTCTATTCTATCCAAACTCTAGCGACTAGGATTTAAATATATCCACGAAGTCTTAACCTTTGGACTCAAACCCAGCCCAATACAAGCCCGTGACTTGATTTAATCTTAACCTTTGGACTCAAACCCAGCCCAATACAAGTTAGTCCCGCTGGGCCTTGATAGCGTTACACAAGGTGCTTTCAAGGCCTCAGCACGTCCGTCATATCCATCAGCTGCAATCCCTACAAAAGCTATCCCATGGTTTCCCTACGAAAGTTGTATTACTGGGTTCTCCTTGGTATGTACCTTCATCACCAGCTTCACTCCATCTTCTTTCACCTACTCTCTGTAGTCGAAGCCTTCCTCTCGAAAGTATCCTTTGGCCACTAGTCCTGCCTTATACCTGATACCTCCTTGCTTTGAAGGCCCTTTCTTGCGCTGGACCACCTGCCACGTGCCAGTCCTGTAGAGAGACTGCATCTTCTCTGCCATAGCCTGCATCTCCTGCTATAGCCTAGACCCACCTATCTCTGTCCTGGCTGTCCTGGTTCTCCACAGCCTCCTTATAGGTGTAAGGGTTCCATTCGATGTCATCAAGGCATATGACACCAAATCCTTGAAGCCGTATCGAACTAGTGGTCGCACGTTTCTCCTGGGCCTGTGCAGTGCGATCCCAGTATTAGTCCTCTGCCCAGCTGCATCCTTCTGAGTCCTCTGCTCAGCTGCATCCTGCTGAACGTTCTGGCTTCTGATCCCTCTGCTAGTCCTCTCCACCTGAATCTCAAATCCTCCTGGTCCACTAGCAAATGGCGCAACTGTGTAGGAGGTCATCTGACTAGTGTTACCGTGTTCCTCCTCATGTAGTCCCTGCTATGCATCTGTACTATCTCTGCTTCGAAGGATCAAGCTCTCATCGAAGGTCACTCTCTGCTGATGAAAACCTTCTTCTCCAAGGGATCTCACAACCGATACCCCTTGATTCCATGCGGGTAGCCAGAAACATCATCTTCTTAGACCTGACGTCTAACTTACTCCGCTCTCCAGCACCAACATGCACATATGCCATGCATCCAAACACCTCAGATGGTTCAGGTTTGCCTTCTATCCAGACCATATCTCCTCTGGAATGCCTTTATCCAACCTGGTGTGCGGTGACCGATTGACCAAGTAGCTAGCTGCACCTACTGCATCAACCCATAATATCTTTGGAAGCCCTGCCTGCAACCTCAAGCACCTTGCTTTTCCAAACAGTGTTCTATTTATTCTCTCAGCCACCCCTTCCTGTTGAGAAGTTTTCCATCACCAAAAAGTGACTTTTGATGCCCCACTCCTCACAAAATCTCTGAAACTCTCTGCTGGTATATTCTCCGCCACTGTTTGACCTCAGATACTTCACACTCCTACCCTACTCCCTCTCCACCTCAGCCTTCCAGATTTTGAACTTGATGAAGACCTCTGATTTCTTCTTCATGAAGTAGATCCACTACTTTCCGAAGAAATCATCTATTAAGATAAAGAAATATCTGGCCTCATTCCTTGCAGAAACCAGGGCTGGTTCCCAAACATCTATGTATACTAACTCCAGGGGTTCTGCACTCCTAGCTGTGCTGACCAAGAACGGCATACTCCTCTGCTTTCCCATCTGACATGGCTCACATATCTCCATGACTTCACTACTCAGGTCCGGAAGTAGTCCTTTCTTGCTCAGTTCTTTCATCCCCCTGTCTCCCATGTGGCCTAGGCGGTAATGCCACATCTTGTACACATCCCGAGGATCCTGTTCCACAGTTGCTGCCTCAAATTTTCCTGTCACCACAGAGCCTTCCAACCTATATAGGTTGTTCTCCAGCCTTCTCCCTCTCATCACCACCATAGCTCCATTGGAGATATTCAGAACTTCACCCCTGGCATGACTGTTGAAGCTATATCCAGTCTGCTTCAGGTACCCCAGTGACACCAAATTTTCTTGAGTTCTGGAATATGTTTCATGCTGGTAAGAGTCCATACCATGCCATCAAACATCTTCACCCTCAATGTGTCAATCCCTGCCACCTTGCAAGGGTGATCATCTCCAAGAGTCACACACCCCTCATCAACCTCTGTATAAGTATTGAACCACAACTGGTTGGGAGTGTAATGATGAGAACATGCCGAATCTAAGGTCCACATCTCTGTACTGTGACTGTGACCATCTGATACCATCAAGAGATCATCCTCTACCTTCTGTCCTGCAACTGTACTCACAGACTCAGATTCTTCCATTTCTTCCTTTTTCAACTTAGGACAATCCCTTTTAAAAATGTCCTACCTCACCACACTTGTAGCACTTAGCCTTCTTGGACTGTAACTGTCCCTAGGTCTGCTCCTGTCTCTGCCTCTGCCTCTGCCTGACCTTTCCCCAACTGATAGACTCTCCTGGGGAACAACTTTCTTGGTCATTCTCTCCTCTGCTTATTCGTTCGAAGCACCGAGACAATATCTTCATAGAACAATGTCTCCTTTCCGTAGAGCAGCGTCGTAACTAATGAGTCATGTGATATGGGCAGCGAACACAATAGCAAAAGTGCCTTATCTTCCTCCTCCATCTTGACCCCGATATTCAGCAATTCATTGCTCACCTGGTCAAACAACTGGATGTGGCCAGCACATCTCCACCTTCTGACATCCGAAGGCTGTAGAGGCGCTTCTTCAACATTAACTTGTTGCACATGTTCTTCCCTATGTAGAGGGCTTGCAACTTCGACCAGAGTCCCTTTGGGGTCTTCTCCTCCAGCACTGAATAAAGGACTGAATTCGCCAAACATCCCCTGATCATTGAACATGCCTTCTTTTCCAACGACATCCACTGCTTATCTGTCATCCCATCTGGCCTTTTCTTTAAAGCCAGATCTAAACCCTGTTGCATAAGAAGATCCTCTACCCGAACTTTCACATGGAGAAACTTTCCTTCCCATCAAACTTTTCAAAATCTATTTTTGCTATTACCCATGGCCATATTTCAACCAAATAAATATAGCATAAAAATAAATTTTAGAAAATTAAGAAGTACCTTGATGGACCTTGTTGAAATTGTTTCAACCCTTTGAAGATCTCCAAACAACTTCTTCTTGTTCATGAACCAACCTGGCTCTGATACCATTTGTTGGGGTGGTTTAGTCCCTGATGAACAACAGTGGGATTCCTCGTTGAACAAGAACCTTGGGCTTTCACCCTTTGTTATCAACAATTAGGTCTGTAGTCTCTTGATCCAAGATCAAGATTGGTGTAGCAGTAAAGTGTTTGCTCTTGAACCCTTTGATCTTTGGTTCGAAACTCTACATCCCCTTTTATCTTGTAGGATTTTTATTAAGATCAACACACGAGATCCTAAGGGAGAGGAGGAAGAAGATGGGGAAGATGAGAAAATTATCTTGGGAGAAAAGAATCTGTTCTCTATTCCATCCAAACCCTAGCGACTAGGGTTTAAATACATCCACGAAGTGGGCCAGGCCCAGACTCAACAAAAAACTCCCATGGACTAACCCAATGAGATTAAACTAATCCCCAAGCCCGTGTACACTCGTGACTTGATTTAATCTTAACCCTTGGACTCAAACCCAGCCCAATACAAGTTAGCCCTCCTGGACCTTGATAGCACCACACCAGGCCCAACAAACTATACCATACGCATACATACAAACAGAATCACTCATCTCAGCCATAACAAGTCATTTCAACTATGCCAACCATGTGCAATACGCTCACTGAGCTGGGCCAGCAAATGGGTCATGCCTCTCATGAGATGTTTTGGGCGAGTTCAAGCTCAACCATGAACACAAGAACTAACAGGGAGTGAAAACGGACGGCAGACGATGGGCATGCAGACTGCGTCAGAGATTTGAAGATTTTGGCGGCTGAAGTTGGCAAAAGCCATTGGTAGCAGCAGATTATGAAGCATTAAATCTATCCAAACGAACGAGATATCAGGATTAAATTTGCGACCTTTTTGTGAAATGGAGATGTTTTGAACTGCAGGTGTGTCCAAGAGAATCATAAGATAGGGAATCTTCTTAGGGTTCTGGGAGCTTTCGAGTTAATAGCTTGATATCTTTCCAACATCAGCTTATCCTATATAAATTCTTAATAGATTTGATTTAAAAATATTTTAAAATTTTAATACTATATATCTTGTCATACCAAACACAGTAATATATTAATGTAACATTACCATTATATATCATATTAAAAATCTATTAAAAATCTACACAATATTGTATAGAATTAATAGATAGGATCTTTGTATTACCTCCAGCCATTGCTTATGATCTACCTCTTTAAGATCTGAATCAGATCTTGATCTTCCTCTTGATCTGAATCAGTTGCAGATCTACCTCTTGGGATCTTGATCTACCGCTTTGAGAACCTTGATTGAGTGCTTCCAATCAATGAGCTATCGCACACGATGGTGT